>LOJH01003911.1:0-29983 GCA_001685095.1 Ellobius talpinus
GTCTCTCTCTCTTTAAAAAAGCAGCAACTGCCTTCCACTCGCTCTCTGGCTTCCGGCTCTGCTTCCGGCGATTAGGCTCCTTTCCTGACTGTTGGTGTTTTGTAAGTTTTACCCTTAAAATAAATACCCCTTTGAATCCCAACTGGTGTGGGATTGTTTATGACTTACGCCTTCAGTGAAGGACAGATGGTATATCTGGTCCTTGCTGCTAGCCAGTGCCTGTGACTTCCAGTCATTTTTTTTTTTAGCAGTTACTTTCAAAGCCTGTGCAGCATGGGTGAGGATCTTCCTATTCTGAACAAAAGGGTATAAATGTACAACAATATCTTAAAACTAAATGTAAGTCTTATATTTTAGATAAATACAAACTTCTAAAGTTCTCACACAAAGAAATTAAAGGAACAGTTTAATAAAATAGAAAATTTTCTAATGATTGCACAGCCTTAGAAATAATGTCTTAGGGGTGTGTTATTCAAAGATATTGTGATAAGGAGGTTATGTAGTACTACTGTCCGGGCAGATGCTAGGAGAGAGGGGATCTTTTTCTTTGGGTGTATATCCTCCTGCCAAGCCCACCAGGCTTCAGCCTAGAGCTGCAAGCCCACAGTCACACAAATGTCCCTGCTTAATATGGATGGGTCACAAAATGAAATGAATAAACTTGAGTACAGGAAAGAGATGATTTTATTTGTTGAGAGGATGGAGAGTTGGCAGTGGTGCTAGAGAAGTGGGAGGTGAGGGTAGAAATTGTGAAAAGTTCATAAAAATTCAACTAAATAATTTTCAAAGTCTGTAAAATAGAGTCCATAGCTGTATAACTGAGATTTTATGCAATTTAAATACATAAATTTACAAATTGTCAATCCCAAGACCATAAATACAGATTACAAATGGTAAAAATACCAAGAAGGACATTTGAGAAATTGTTGGAAATCCTGTCCTAATTCAAGACAAGATTCATCTAATGACTACGATGATTTGATGAAACTAGACTTTGCAGCACAGTCAGTGATATTTGTGATATTTAAATCAAGCAGTTCTTGCTGGAATTAGGTGCATGGTAGTGTGCTGCTGCAGAGGGTGCATGTTGTGTGTTCTGAACGAAGGCCGTGCTGAAAGCACAGGATACAATATGGTCCACTGCTGCCGAAGACTCTCCAGATTCATTGACCGGGTCTTTCATTTTGATTGAAGCTTCAGCCAGTGTGCTTTCAGAGACCTGTTGCTTCTGCCTACTTGTTTGTAAGTTCACCTGTAGTTGTGCCATGCCATATGTGGTCATGGCCCACGGTGGACAAGGTGTGTAATTTATGAGATTCTATACTAGCAAATTCAAGTCGAGCACTACGGATTAGGCTAGTTTATGTAACTAGAGTCTGGATGCAGGGGAGTCGTCAGGATGACACACACAAGGCGGCATCTAGTGCCCTCACTCTTCTGGTTCTGCCCAACTCTGAGCATCCCTCTCTTCAGTCTGGCAGCGAAACATCCGTTAGCATGACAGCACCCAAAGAAAGAAAGCATTATCATTTCATGACTCTCAAGATGCAAAGAACGGGCTCCAGTGTGTCACAGCACAGTGGGTTGGCTGGAGCTTCTAAGCCATTACATGTCTTTTGAAGAGCAAGAAGAGAGGAGTTGAAAGGCTCAACACATGCAGAAGTAATGTTAAGGACATACAAATGCTAATTATTCTGAATACATCAATATGCATTGTGTACTTGAACCACCAACCGTACTGCACCCCATAAATACCTGCAGCTATATATCACTAAAAGAAACATTAAATAGAGTAGAGAAGTAGTCTTCCCTGCAGGAAATACCCATCCATACCTCATTTGCTCAAATTAATTCTCCTGGGATTTTTTTTCTCTCTAAAACAAGGTTCTATTGTAAGATCAGTGTCTTTGTTGACCTGGAAATTTCGGGAATCATTCCTCGTAAAGCAAACATGACTTCAGAAACCTTCAGGCTACCTTAATAATTAAAGACAAACTGACTAGCCAGCCTGTGCCCTGGAAGCTGAGGAAACAATGAGACTTTCAGCTTCAGGGTCCGCAGTCCAGGGCCTTCCAGAGTTTTGCTTTATTACAACGGTGTTTCCAGAACAAATAATTCTACTAGACAGAACTCATGATATTATGACTTGAAATATATAAACCTAAAACTCTCGACTCCCAAAATATCTCCAGAAGCAATCCTCTGAGTGAATATCTGTATTATCTAAACATTGTTTGCAAGCTGATAATTTTTATGGCCCCAATCTTAAACAGTCAAGAAAGATGATAAGATAATAAAAATATTTATGTGGAAAAATGTGTACGCCTCTGATGGCATTTCAAACCATGACCTAGAACATTTGGAAGTGTATATTGGAAGTACATATTTACCCCTTTAAATTTGTTTCTTTTGAAATAATAACCATTGCAACTAAGGAACGTAAAAAAAATATTGTAACCCTTTCCAGAGAGAAGTATAGCATCAGGATTATGAGCTTTCTTGATGGTCATTGACCTCTAATTAGACTTCTGAGAACATGTCTTGAGGAAACGGTCAGAAGGCAATTAAGAATCTGTCTACAAAATGGTGTTCTCTATCATAGGCCAAACCTGAAAGGATCATTAGCAGCTGCAAAAAATAAATAACCAAATATTCTGACAATGAAATGGCATGTTGTATAAAATAACCTTCATTACACATTAAAATGATCAGTCTAAAATTTTGAAAATACAGGAACTCGAATATATGCTTTGAAAAATGAAGAGTTTTGAGAGTTTTTCTTAACATAATGACCTGTTAAAGAGTTGTACTATGTTTAAACAGTTGTGAATAAAAAATTAAGAACAAAATTCCATATGACTGAGAAGAAAATAGCAAGTGATTTATGAGTGTGTTCACATCAGTGGCTTTTCTATGTTTATCCCAGCTTTCTACAATGGAGGGTTAAAATGCAGATAAAAAGGTGGGTGTGGTTGTGTACAGAATTAATCCCAGCATGTGTGAGGCAGAGGCAGATTGATCTCTGTAAATTTGAGGCCAACCTGGTTTATACAGCTCCCGGATAGCATGGGTTACATAGAGAGATCCAGGGAAAAACAAACAAAAATTTGAAAAAAAAAATAATAAATTGAAAAAGTGGGCAAAAAAATGGGAAGTTGAAAACTCACTTGGATTATTAAGCTAATAAATGCAAACAACTCAAAAGTGCTGAGTTTTGCCAGGAGCCCATCATTGTTCTGAGTATGGAAATATGTGAGTTAGTGAAGATGTGTGTGATCTCTGATCCTCTGAGTATGGAATTATTTGAGTTAGTGAAAGTTGAGTGTGATCTGTGATCCTCTGAGTATGGAATTATGTGAGTTAGTGAAGATGTGTGTGATCTCTGATCCTCTGAGTATGGAATTACGCACTGTCTCTGAAGCACAGTTTACAGGGTTTGGAAATAGGCCAAGTCCTGACGCAGATAATGAGATGCCAACCACAGCAGAGGTGGAGCATGCAGCCTGGCTAACTGTTTAAATCTTTGTAATGGGCTTGCTGGCTTCTAGGGAAACTGAATTAACTTGTATAACAATAAAGGATGACAGCACCTACTGAGGGCTGAGCTTGTCCACAGTTCATGTTCTGACCCAAAAAGAAAAAGGCTAAAAAAGTCCCTAAGTTCCCTCAAAGACCCAACTGCTTAATACTCTCTGTTCCAGATTGAAACCATGTTCTCTGCAGCATAGAGAATTAAAGGGGCCTTTCCAGACCACACTCAATGGAGAAAAAAGTATTTATCTGGACTACACATTAAGCATATTGAAAACTCAATGAATCTAAGATTCAAGCTTTTATACTGTTCTTATTTCTATCTTTTACTCTTTGTATAGGAAAGACCATTAAGTGTTTGATTATAGGTATTATAGTTTTATTAAGTAACTTCATTTTCAAAATAAACATCAGTTTCTTGAACAATTTTTTATGTTGACACTTTCAGGTTTTTATTTGATTAATCTTAAATTGATTGTGCAGAAACTGGAAAGAAAATTTTCTATTTTTTCCTGGTTCCTAATTGAAATTTATAAATACAAACAAGAACAAAAGAATCTTATTCATTAAGGAGTCAGAATTTTATAATGTGAGGATTTTCACATTTATTTATTTTCATTTATTTATTTTCATCAATCCTCTACTGGCACAATTTGTGTGACGTAAGCCTCACAACACAAGGTGATAGGATCCTTCCACTTCACAGCTAGGCGACTCTATATCTGAAATGTTCATGACTATTACTAGCCCATTTGTGATTAAAAAATAGGAGATGCAGTAAAGGGTTCGATGGGGATTCTATTCACACACAATAAGATCACAGGGCCTCTTATCAACACACATCTCTATAGACAAGAGATTTGGAGAAGGATTATGAAATGTTTTCTCTATTTGTAAACAGACTATTTCTATTTCACAGTGGCGTCTGATATATTGCCTGCTTGATGAATCTTAAAAATACTTCCAAAGGCTCCTAGATTTTCATTTGGATCTGCATACGCCTGTCTGAGATTGGATTAGATAAACTGGAACACCATGAAGATGCAGTAGAGTTAAGCTGTTGTATCGTGTCTTATGAGGAAATAGTATAATTTTATCCAGATACTACACAAATGCTCAGCCAACAGTAGACTTTTAGCAAAACTTAAACTTTGGCATAGATTCAAGACTCTGGCTCTCGGCTAAGATGCTCTGTACTTGTGGCGCGTTTCCTGACTCCATGGATTTTTCGCAGTGATACATGATGGTCGGTGCAGGGCTCTCCTTGATGCCTTTTGGTCCAGGGGACCTGCACATTGAAAATTGAAGCTGTACCTTATCTAATAGTACAAATGAAAAACTTGTCAGAAATTCACACTGAAACCCTGACAGCTTAGTCCTCGTAAAGACACTCTTCTCGCCCGCCCCGCCCCCCCACCTACGCTTCTGCCTGCTTCTGCCTTCCTGGCTGCCTCAGATAGTGTTCCCATTGTCAGCTGTTGGCATCTGGTAACTCCAATTCTTACTGGCCCAGAGAATGTGCTGATTATATCCTGCAGCTAATTAGAAAGCCGCCTCTTTGCTAGAGAACAGTTTATTTAGCTCATCAATGAATAAGGCTTGGTTTGAATCTTGATTTAAGAATCAAAGGGAAATGGAAATTGGATGAGGTAGACCAAAAAGATGGCCTCTAAAGAAAGGAATGCTTGTCAATTAAATTTTAAAACTATATATTTTGAGTAAAAGCCAGAAGGAGGAAAAGTAGCAGTAAAGTTAGAGAAATTAGACTACATGTACATTTCGAGAACAGACAAATCATGGTAAATACATGATTCTCAAATCTCACATAGCTGGAGTAGCTGCGACCAGAATCTAATCTGAAGACTACTAAAGTTGCCAAGAAAGAGACTCATATTGCTGGACATTTTACATACAGAAGCCATGAGTCTGCATTTATGCTTAAGCTTAATACTTCAGGAAGAAAAAATCAAATTTGGGGGCCAGCAAGATGACTCATGGGTAAAGGCACTCACCACTTAGCCCAAGAATTGACTTTAATACCTTAAACCAACATGGTAGAAGGAGAGAACCAAGTCTTGAAAAGTGTCCTCTGACCTCCATGTACTGTGCCATGTATGCACAGATGTGCACACGCACACACTGGAGGAGAGAAATAAATAGATGTACATATGTAAAATGAAAGAGTTAAAATGATGGGAAATAAAATCTCTATAATCTTTGTTTACGTTGATTATATTAATGTATTTCCTTATTTAATATGACTCACCAGGTGCATACATGACATGGCATATATGTGACCATGTGGAGGTCAGACGACAATCTGAGAAATCAGCTCTCGCCTTCCTGTGGGTCCCAGGGATCAAGCTCAAGCTGCCATGACTTCTCAGCAAGTGCGTGAACTTGTTCTCACTGCCTGAAAGTCTCACCAACCCAACATGACACTGTTACAACCCCTCATAGGGTCTGCACCTCACCACACATTTGGCAAAGATATATGGTGTAAGATGTCAACCACTCAAGTAAACAAAAGGTACCAAGTTCACCTACCTCCCCCCCATCTTCACCTTCAAGTCTGGCTACCACCAGGAACAGAGAAAGACCTTTTCATGTTAAGGTTTTCAAGTTGGTAGAAGTTCAGAATGGCTGACCAAAGTGGGAGTCTCAGAGCCCTCGAGGTGAGCGGTGGCCCATTGTGTTGGCCTGTGGAATCACCAAGGGACCTTTTCTGAGTAGCCACCCTCTATCTCTGGACCTGGGACCCAGGAACCAACATTTTTTTCCAAACTGTCTTATGTAGTTCCAAATGTAGGATTGAGAATAACCACACTGCAAAATAATTTGTCCCAAAAGATTGGGAGGCTGTAAAACAGCTTTCTTAATTTGCTTAATCAACAGATTAAAAACAGGAGGTGGGAAAATCAGTTTTACTCGTTTGACTGATCTCAGAGACAAGGCCTGCATCTCCTAGGGCAGAGTTTTATAAGCACACATAAGGTGGCTGATAGTGCACTCCTGCCTCTCAAAGTACACCCCAACTTCACAAGCACTTGCAGCCACATGGAAAGAATACATACATCTCACTGAGATTCCAAACCCTGCTAGACAGCTCCCTGAACCCTGACAAGTCCCTGAATCCTTGAAAGAAGAAATAGCCACCACGATGATAGAGCTCAAAATCAAGACGTGGAACCCAAACCTTGCAAGCACAGGCCTGCCGCAGAACTTAAATATGGACAGCCTAAAACACAGAGACCATGGTAATTACTTGTCTCATATTAGGATCATAAATAGGAGCTTCATATGGAGACGTTTATTTCTAACTCTACTAGGTTAACCTGCTATTAGCCATACTTTACGGCTAAAAGGAAGAGACGTCTAGATTGTCTAACCTGGCTGAAATTCCTGTACCACTGTCTAGAAGAAAGAAAGAAAAAAATTTTTAACAAATTTTACCCATTCAATTTTTAAGAAATAATATTGGATGGATACTGCTAACACAGACTCCCAAATTACAAAGCCTTTTAGATTTCAACCTCGAATTGTTAAAGGATGCAGCAACTATCTGTTCCAGGACCTTTTGCAATTGGAATTTGTCTCATTCTCTCTCTCAGACATTCCCACTCAATGCCTCATGATTTTCTTTGAACTGGTTTCACACAAGCTCTTTCAAATCACGCTGTTTCAATTTCTTCGACCCAGCTTTCTACATCACAAACCTAAAAGTGTAACTTCAGTCTTAAAATCAGCTCTGAGACTATTCTTACTACATTCACTCGGCCTAATAAATTCTAGATTATTCTATGCTTTTTTTTCTAACAGAATTATCTACCCATCAGGTAGTCTGAATCAAAGGATTTCTTAGATGTTGAAGCGTTTTGAATTCACTGGTCTTTATAAGTAGACCAAGCTATAGAGTTACTTTCTGAAAGCTAAGAATATTATAAGATTCCTATTCATGCTGTTTTTAGCGCCTTTTCAGTCAATCTATTATCCCTGATGTCATGATTAATAGACAAGGAGCAGACAAGGTTCACATCACAGACACAATGAACACTATAGCATGTGTCACCAAGATTGGCAGAAACAATGAACTGATAAAGAGACATTAAAAAAAAGCAACTAAGGGACAACCCATATCTCTTTAACACATTTCTACACAGAAAAGCATTGCAATGGATCATTGGAAATAACCCTTCATGAAACAATGGAACATTACAGAGATGCTGAAGGCCTGGCGCTTGTGGAGTGGTATTTCTTGAGTCTGTTCTTGTTGTACTCATAGGTTGCTTGTTAGACTGGATATAAAATTATCTTTGGCTCCACACCTCAGGAAAAACTTTAAGTCACAGAAGAAATCTTGGTCCTCCTCTATCTACATACAATTTTATTGCATCCAAGAATTGTCACGAATCCCCTTAGCTGAGCTGCCATCATGGAACACTTAGGCAGACTTATTTGAAATTAGGTCACCAACATTATAACTAAAGTATACTACAGACTTATAATCAATATTGTAATTTCCTCTTCTGTTAATGGTCACAAATTTCAACTTCTTAAATAGACATATGCCTTTGTTCACATATAGTATCCAGCTCTTCCCACAGTCTCATATGTGGAAATGGAGAGTAGAGATCCACAAAGCTTGAATGATCCCGAAGTTATCCCTAAGGAGCACAAAATGGATTATATAATGCCTAATATTTTTATACAGCATGTTTATTAAATAAAAGTAGGAGAAATCAATGTCATTCTTGCCAGTGGATCCAAGCTAGTTCAAAAGAACATTTTATGATTCTTATAGAAACTTATCAAGAACGTTCTGAAGAACATATACTTAATTCAAATGCCATATTTTAATTTTCACCATGCTATATCCTTCATTAACACCTTCAGTGTTCCAAAGTTATCTAGACAATTACATAATAGCAAACTGTGGCACCTGAGATGTTTTCTTCTTTAAAATATCTATAGATAGAAACTTCCAGATGTGTGATCATCAGAAACTAAGTTCAAATATTTACAATATTGAAAAGCAAAATAATACTCTACAAATTCTATGGCTAAGTTTTAGTTATTCTAAAATACACTGGATTATACCAAGCCTATGAGCCTTTACATTATGAGACTCAAACAAAGTTGCAGCCAAAAATCTACAATTAGTATTATTCGGTGATGGGCATCCTGTGCCTCACGCAATGGCTTCATGCCTTCTTAGAAGTTGAAAAGGCTGAAAATGTTGAACAAAGGTTAAAACAGAAAAGTTATATCATAAGTAGAAACTTACAAAAGGAGGTCCAGTGTGAAATGCTTTGACAGCACCTGAGACTTCATTGAAGTTCAGATCTGAGTAATAAAAAGAATTCTATAAATAAGTAAATAAATAAAATAATGTTGATACCATTTGGGTTGAGCATAAGTGTAGAAATTTTAAATGCTCTAGCCAAGGCTGCTAGCAGTGGTATTTTATCCAATACCAGCTAGGCTTTTCCAGATTAAAGCTGGAAATATTAAAATCAGATATGGTGGTGTTCAGAAAGCGGTTGAACAGAGTACTCGTCATTGTCTCATGTATGGAAGGAGACTCATTCTCCACCACACACCAAGTAGGTTCCTGAACATAGCCAGATTGGGGTTATCCCTATAGGCTATTTAAAAACTAACAACAGAGACTAAATATGTGTCTGTGCTAATTATTCTTGTGAGGGCTGCTCTCACAGAACATTCCAAATTAGGCGATGGTCTTGAGGACAGGAAAGTTCAACACCAAGGTGTTGTCATGTGCTTTCTTTCTTAGATAGTTCCCCCTTCTGCAACTTCACATATGCAAAGGGCCAAGAAGCCCCTGTAAGCCTTTGATACTAACCCCACACATGAGAACTATGCTATCAGGGTCTACTCGCCCCAAAGAAACAACCTCTTTGCACCAACTAATGCAGATTAGATATCAACACACAAATATGAAGAGAGGCAAAAACATTTCAAATACAATGCACATAAATATTCAATACCAATAGAAATAAGTGACTCATGTCCGGCAGCCTAGTGGAACACATCCTGCATGCCAGAGTGAATTTCCATCACGGGCAAAAGAACAGCCTTTGTTTGCAGCATGAAGGAAAGCAAGACTGGCTGGAATGCCGCTATACCCCTAAGCGATCCGCTAATAGCTGTGCTCAAAATGCCACTCTCATCAGATTCCCTCCTCCAGTTGAACCCTGCCCACTTTGATGTTGAGGGAGCATGTGCACTTCATATGCAAGAACTTGCTCCCTGTATTTGGCCATAGGTTATTTATGAATGTTGATCAGTATAAAATTGTGGGATGGTGGGTATGTGCAGATCCTCATTAATTACACCGCATACTATGTCTGCAAGAGGAAATGCGTTTTGACAAACAATATTCTTTCTTCACAATTATTTGGATTCTTCCAAACAGGAATAGAAAATAGGTCATCATGCCCATAGTTCAAATAGCAAGACAGTTTGTGTCAGAACTGTGAAAGGAGACGATAATTCCCATCTTTTTTAAGGTTCTACAAAAAAGAAAAAAAATGCTGCTTCTTTTGTAACTGTGAAGTGTTAGAATGCTGTGACTTCTTTGGAGTGGATTGTGTAAAAGGTAGTTCTACAGTCACAAATCCCCTAAGTGTTCTAGACGCCATCAACTTCACTTCTTCGCAGTAAACAATCAATTTCACAGTGAATGGAGACATGGCCCCTCAATCAAGAGGGCTTCCTTTTCTTCCAAAGAAACTGAGTTCAGACTCTAGAACCTCGTCAGGTGGCTCACAGCTGCCTGTAACTCCAATCCATGGCTATAACTTCCTCTTCCGGGCATCTGTGGGCATCCCTCATAGGTAGCATTCCCTCATACAGATGCAGACACATACACATAAATAAAAATATTAAAAATAAATGTTTTTAAATAAATGAAATGAATTCCATGAAACAGAAGCAAGGACAGAACTTTGTAATCACAGTGAGAGTTCGGAAGGGAAACAGTAGAAGACCAAGTTCCTCCCTTCATGACATAAGATCCCATTGGTTGTCCACCGGGCAGTGGAATTTGGTTGACTTTTGAGTGGCACTTTTGCCCAAAGTGCTTCTACACTGACCTCTGTTCATTAGCTCTTCTCTGGCTGCCTCACGTCACAAAACTCAAGCACTCTTCTCCTTTTTGACATGTTGCCTTTCTAGGTCTCTTTTTCTCAGCTTTTTCCTTGAAGCCACACACAACTGAATTCTAACACTGCAAATATATCATACAATAATATTTATATTTGAGTACTATCTTATTTAGGGTTTTTATTATTGTGAAGAGACACCATGACATGGTAACTCTTATAAGGAATTTAATTGAGGCAGCAGCACCTCCCTTACAGTTTCAGCCTATTATCATCATGGCCAAGAGCATGGTAGTGGGCAGACGTTGATGCTGGAGAAATAGCTGAGAGGCCTATATCTTACAGGCAACAGGATGTCGACTAACTCACTGGACAGTATTCCAAGCATAGGAAACCTGAAAGCCTGCCCTCACAGTGGCATACATCCTCCAACATAGCCATACCCACTGCAGCAAATCCACACCTCTTAATACTGCCAATCCCTATAAAATTATGGGGCTCAAATTACATTCAAAGTACCACAAGTACTTTTTATTTATGTACCCTGGTCAAGGATCTGTGTCATACTGGGGTGAAAATTTAAATCTCCTTTATTTTGGGAAAGACATTTATGAATTTGGACTACTTATACATATAGTAGGTTATTCAGATCTCTCTCTCTCCCTCTCTCTCTCTCTCTCGTAAACATTCTTTACAAGCCTTAGGAGCAAATCATAAGCCCCATGAAACTATATTTCTCAAGGAAACTGTCTCTGATTCAGTCTAGAGCCACACCTAAAAATACACCACGGTGTTTACTTAATCAATTGTGGCTGAAGTTAACTAAAATTGCCTCTAATTTAGTCCACGGTCTTTGTCATTAATTAAGCTTAAACAGAGGGGGAAAGCCCTGTAATATTTATTTTCTTGGATGGCTTTGAGTCAACAATCTTCAGCTCCTAAAAAAAGAAACCCCTGTCTGCCTCAACTTCCCTAGGAGCACACGTGGCTACACTCCATGAGCAAGCGCCAACATCCTTTCCAAGTTTCTGATATTCCTGCATCTATCCCTGTAACTTTGACTCTGTGAAGTGAAAATTGAAGAGGTTGTTTTCTTTGTTCATGTTCTTAACAAAAATAGCTTGTTTGTCAGAAGACATTGGTTTCAATCACTCTGCGAGTGTTCCCACTGCCTTCTCACCCTTCCGTTGCCTGAGGTTTACCTATATTTACACATATAGGTAAATATATAGACAGCTATATTCCTAGTCAAAATCCACACACTCGGAATCTTCCACACATGCATGCAACCATACACACATATGCTCTGTTCTTCATGTGTGCTGCCTGTGTAGAAAGCAAAGATTTTTTTTTCATGGAGGAGATCACAGCACGCAGGATATTTAAGGTGATATTTCATAGTGTGCCATCCTCTGCTTGCCTGCTCAAGTTCCAGAAAAACAGTAAGAGGGAGATGTGTGCAGGCATGTTTATGGGGAGAGAGAGGATGAGGGAAGAAGGAAATGAAGGAGACTTGGAGGAGAGAGAAAGGTTGATTGGTTGGTTGTTCAGCTGATTGATTGATTGATTGATTGATTGATTGATTGATTGATTGATTGATTGATTGATTGAATGGCAATGTCACCGTTGAAGTGAATACTTTAGGGACCACCTCCATTGGCTGAACATGGTCCATTCGCATTATAAAGGCCAGTCATCTTTACTCTGAGTCTATTGACTTAAATTGCTAATCCTCTTGAAAACAATCCTCACAGTAGCATCTAGAATAATGCTTGACTAAAACTGTGGCTACTATAACAATTCTACATGCCAGGCACTCAGGTTTTTCTGTAACAGACAAAAAAATTTAATCTTGTTCATACAACAAAATGATCAGCCTTCTTGTAATGATGGCCAGCTTCTCCTTGTTAGTCATCGGCCAGGAGAATCAGGAGAGGAGTAACGGGGACACTACATGTCCTTGGTTTTGCATCCTGATTTGATGGAGAGCCCTTTAAACCCAAACACACGAGGCTTGTAGAATTAAGTCTCCAGCATAAAGTGTCATCCTTTATTACACACACTAGGAGAATCTGCACTTCTCATAACATTTGTTTCTTAACTATCCACCATAAAACTTCTTTATTATAGAGTCCATAATGTATTTGAACCTCCTAAATTCAACTCTTGAAGTAGCCATTAAGGGCCTACATTGTACACATTTGTAATGTTATTAATAGCAATTATGATACCAACTCGAGCCAGCAAGCAGGGGATAGCACACCATGAAATACCACTTTAAGTATCCTATATACTGTTACCTTCTTCCTGAAGTACTCTCTGCCTTCTCCACAGCCAGCAGGCATGAAGTTTGTTCCTTCTACTTTACCTACTGAGACATGTTTTCTTTGGTGATAGAGAGTCCAGGGAAAGGGAGAGGTGTAAGGTGATTTCCATTGTCAGAGCCATTATCCTGGAATGCATCTCATGTCAAACAACTCAGTTCTGGACAGGCCTGTGTGGTCAGTAAATTAAGCCTAATTCAGTTTGTGCCTAGTTTCTATATAGCCTGAAAGCTTAATTTTTTTTTAACATTCCTCAACAGCTACAAAAAGGATGGGGGAAAAGAACATTGAAGATTATGACTGAGAGCATTTGTGGCCACAGACACTAAAATATTTACTATCTGGACTTTTATAACAAGTTAGCAAGTTCGCATGGAGACAGAGTACAAAATCCATTGCAAGACATTCAAGGGTGTGTATATTATGAAACCAAATTGAGAGACTAAACACACTTGAGATGTCGCTTGTCCTGCCACACTGCTCTTTTCTGCCTCTGTCATCTGTATTCAGCTGCCCATCAAGGGACAGCTCAAGCTCATCCTCTCTGCAGAGCTGCATCTGGTGATGCAGTCTCCTAGGAATTCCTTCTTGGGAACTCTAGTAGGCATCCATGTTTGCTTCACCCAGGCATAACCATGCTCCTCTCTGTCTTCTGTCTTTATCTGACTCTGTCTCCTTGACATGATTGTAAGACTCTCACACAGTTTTCTTCTAGCAGAGTCACGCAGAACAAGAACTGTTCGTCAGGAATCCCTGGGACCTGGAAGCCACTGATATTTTATAAGCAAGAGCTGAGGCACATCATCCAAGGAGACCTGCTATTGCTAAGAATGTCAGGCCCATACATGCCCTAAATCTTCATTAAGCCTCCTAGAAATTCAAAGGACGACTAATTATTTTAATTTTATGCATGAGATTGAGGATGCTTGTCTCTTTACTAAGAACGTTTATATGAATTAGGTAGTATACCCATTTTATGTCAGCATTAATTCACTAGGTACTTATTCAGCTCTTAATGTGTGCCAACGAAGGAACAACACAGATAAAGTGCCCTGAGATAGTGACAGATATTGGATTTAAACTGCACTGTGGTTTTAACCACTATACAACATCATGTGGTACACAATTTTCTGCAACAAAAAAAGCAAAGCTTTGATGAAAATAGCCATGCTTACCCTTGAAATGTTAGGAGAGAATTGAACTATAGAGTATTCAAAGACCACAAGAACCAAGGCTGAAACAGGTCTGGAAGAATAAACTAGAAAAGAGACAGGAAGAGATAAACAATAACTCCAGTATTTACAAGGAATTGTATTTATACAGATTGTGTCATTGCATTAGGGAAAACTTTATGAAGACTTGGCAGGGAGTTACATTTAGAAATTCCTGTCTCTCTAAAAGGAAGCCATTAATATAGGTTCTAGCTCCTCTGAAGATTATTTGTTTCATGGTATCCTTTTTGACCTTGGATTTAGCAATTATATCCTAGGTCACAAACAAAAATTAAAGATAACAAAAGTGAAAATAGATACACTGGGCTAAATTAAATATTTTTTGCATCAAAGTAAGCAATGGCAAGAGTAAGTAGAAACAGGAGGAAATACTTGTAAATATGTGAAATAAAGTTAAATCCTCAATATAAAAACATATACAATTCAATGACACAAAGTGACCTAGTTAACAAATAAGCAAGAATCAGAAATAAGTATTTCTCTGAAAAAAAATCTAAGAATGACAACCATAGCAGGCTCATGTGCTCAACATCATTAATATTTAGCACAATGCAAATCAAAATCACATGAAGACAAACATCTCAAAGCTATTAGGGTGCCTACTTTTAAAAATAAAAACAATAAATAATGATAGTAGTAGGGACTGGAGAATTGGCTCCGTGGTTAAGAATACTTGCTACTCTTGCACAGGGTTGGACTTGGTTCCCAGCGCCCTCAGCACAGCTCATACCATCCCAAAACTACAGTTCTCATGGATCTACTGCTCTGTTTCAGCACTGCAGGCACTGCGTGTGCATGTGGGCTTAACATACATGTGCACAAAACACTAAGACGCATAAAAAACAATGAACAAATCTTTACACAATTGACAACTTCAACCAAAGTTGTCAGTGACAGAGAATTTGATTTCTTTTTCAGTGTTGACAGGAGTGAAACATGATGCAGTCTGGCAGTTTCTTAACAAATTAAAAGTAGGATTGCTGTCAGATTCAATTATAATCCTAAAGGAATTAAAATCAGAAGTTAAAGAGCCATTTTTACACATACCTTCAGAGCAACATTATATCCCAAAAGACAGAAACAACCCCCGTTGTTGATTGAATAAACAATCCATTGATGATTGAATAAATAATCAAAATGCAGCAAGTGCACACGACTTTCAGTCGAGAACTGATGCATGACACAATATGACTAACCTTTGAACTCATTGTGATACATAAAAATTCATCCAGACACAAAAATATAACCATCTTATAAATAAATTTCTGTGAATCATCTCAAAGAGTTTATGTTCATGAAGACAAAAGGCAGTAGTGAACACTGGCAAGTTCTGAATGAAGACAGGAGAGAATTGTTTAACTGGCAGAGAGTAAATCTTGCAGTAACACAAAATTCTGTAGTTTGTTTATTCAACAATATCAATGTGTGTTGGCTGGGAATTAGTTACTTGATGCTCTTTCAGGTACCAGATGCACTGGTGTTCTGTTTCCTTACACATAATGAAAGGCACAGCCCTTATTTCTAACCTGTGTGTATCTTCCAACAGACTTACATCTATTCTAGGCTACTTATGACTCCCAACATAATCTAACTGCCTGCTGAATCCTCATTATGTTATCTGGGAAATGGTGATAAAGGAAGATGTCTGTGTGCATTACTATAGATGCAGCTTCTCTTCTGACTTATTTTGGACCACAAGAGAGCTGAGTCCTAAAGAGAGTTTAGTAGAACCTAAAGATGTGGAGAATCAGTGATACTGAGCATAGCCAAACTATGAACATAAAATGACCTAAAAGATAAATATTATGGAATCCATAATAACTTTTTTACAGTTACTGATTTACTTATCTGTGTGTGTATGGTATGTGTTTGCGTGTAAGTATTCATGGTATGGCAAGTGTGGTGGTCAGAGGACACCTTCTAGGAGGGAGTTCTCTCTTTCCATCATGTGGGTTCCCCATATCAAACTCAGATGCTCAGCTTGGTGGCAAACTCTCTTCCCCACTGAGTCACCTCTTCAGCACCACAATTATTTTTTAATGAAATAAAATTAATAGAGTTCTTTTATTTCAACACTGGATATTTTCACCATATTCACAGTCCTTAAAGCAATTATTGGAAGCTTAGGAAGCCAGTACCACTTCAACCTAGGATTCCTAACTTGACCAGAGGCTCCGGCGCATGGAAAATGTTAACATCTGCTTGTTTCTCACACCTGTGAAATGCTGAAAGGTTAATGCATTCTCCACTTAGGTAAAGAAGCTGTAAGCGTGGGGAGAATTCTTTTCTAAGCATGTCTCTGGCACAGGACTTGGCTTGTACTGAGGTGAAAATACTAAGCATCTCATCACGTAAGAGTTCGCCTCGGTTTTTCACATCTTGCCTTTTCCAATGTCACAGGGGAATCACTTGGAGAATCTAGCTTCTTTTGTTTCTGAAGATGGCTCTGTAAGAGTTTAGAGGACATGTGATAGATGTCATTTGCTGCTGTCCCCAGTGTCACCTGAAACCTGTGATCACAGCCACTGGGATTCGCAAAGTGTTCTCAATGACTACACAGCATCAGATCATCCAAATTCTCCTGCCACAGAGTAATCAGATTGTCAACCCTTCGACTGCTTGACTGGAATCCATCAGGGCTTAATAACTTGGGGTAAGGACTGTTTCTCAGTTAGAGAAACTTTAAAAAGTTGGAGAAATAGCTAAGTTTCCACACTGAACTAAGGAAAAATTTAAGGAAGAAGGGACTTGCCTGTTTACTTGCATTTTTCACAGCAGAAGAGATTGACAAGAAAAGCTGTTCACAGGCAGGACTCTGAAAGATTACAAAAAGTAAATAGCTTACCATAGGCTGGAAATAGCAGAGAAGGGTGTTAAAAGTGTGGGGCTAATTAATACAGCAGGAGCAATGAGAGAATGGATCTCTCCTAATGCCCTACCATATAACTTTATAATTGGATGACAACCGGTGGTTCTACATTTCAAAACAACTGGGAAAGATGATTTTGAATACTCCCAATATGTAAAAAGTGATAAATGGTTAATGTGATGGGTATTCCAATTTTCCTGATCTGACTATTACACAGTGCATACATGTGTTAAAATAGCATGGCATCCGCCATAAATATGTGGAACCATGTGTGAGTTTGAAATAGACATATATGTGTGTGTGTGTGTGTGTGTGTGTGTGTGTGTGTGTGTGTGTGTAGGGAAGGAAACACTGGATGAGGCATTCACAGTGGGGATAACTTTGTATTCCAAGTGAAGTAGAACCCACCCTAAAAGTACTTTTGCTGTCACAAATAGGTGGAACTGCAACTGCTATGTGTGTGGTTCATCACTGTTGATCACTGCATACTGCACAGCCAGACCACAGAGAAACAGATTCTCTGTCCCATCATGTCAGTAGCAATAAGGTTGAACACTTGGCACTGGAGCTAAACTGGTCATCAACAGGTTTTACCAGTGGGAAAAAGGAATGTGGAGAAGAAAAGGCATGGGAAAGTGGTGGGTGATAGCAGACAGAGTGGATGAAAGCTATGGGGACAAGGGACACTGCTGGCAGAGGTTTCTATCCTGCCAGGTTCTGCAGTCATTTAGACCAAGAGAAACACACAGAGGCCTACATTAATTATAAACTGGTTGGCCTATTAGCTCAGGCTTCTTATTAACTCTTACATCTTAAATTAACCCATAATTCTTGTCTGTGGCTTGGTGCCTTTTATCAGTGAGGCATTCTCATCTTCCTTCCTCTGTGTCTGGGTGATGATCGCAGACTAAGCCTTTCCTATTTCCAGAATTTTCCTGTTCTGGTCACCCTGGCTACTGGCCAATCAGCATTGTATTAAACCAATACAAGTGACAAATCTTTACAGGTACAAGACCATTGTCCCACAGCNTCAGGCTTCTTATTAACTCTTACATCTTAAATTAACCCATAATTCTTGTCTGTGGCTTGGTGCCTTTTATCAGTGAGGCATTCTCATCTTCCTTCCTCTGTGTCTGGGTGATGATCGCAGACTAAGCCTTTCCTATTTCCAGAATTTTCCTGTTCTGGTCACCCTGGCTACTGGCCAATCAGCATTGTATTAAACCAATACAAGTGACAAATCTTTACAGGTACAAGACCATTGTCCCACAGCAGGACACAACTAGGACCATAGACAGATGTGGCCAGTCTTTAGAGACAGACTGACATAGTGTGAGCTTCAGAGGTCTGCTGCTAGGAGAAAGGAGGCTTTGTATAGCTTTGTATAGTTGTTTAGCTCCTCTGAGCCTGACTTTCCTTGCCTCTACACAATGATAGCAACATTTACCTCTTATATTTGTGGTCAAGGTCAAATGAGGTGACATTGTGTGCCATTCACCAAGAAACTACACTAGAGAAAGATCAATTCAAGACAGGAAAATGTCCCTTCTTTAGTTCTCCAGTCTCTGAAAATTTCAGAAGTTCTTTGATGATCCTCAATCACTATTGCAGACAACCAAAGGCCTATTAGTCATATCTTCATGATCTGCTCCTGCCCCTTCATCTCCCAGAGCCCTTCCTTTCAGCACTGTTCCCTTAAACCAACCATCATTTTCACAGACTTAAAAAAAATACATTTATGTTTTGAACAAAAATGGAACTTTTTTTAACAAACAAAAACCGAGTGGAAATGTTCATCAAATGAGGAGGAAAGGATATGTCCTACCCAGGGGAAGCCATGATCTAAAGAGACGCTCATCCAAGAAAAGAAAAAAAACTAGAGACCGTAGTCAGACAAAAACAAAAGCTAAGACTGAAAAGAGCCTTACTCGTGAGGGGAAGGGCATCATGTCCCTCATCCCCACAAGGGACAAGAGGAGAAGAGAAGGAGGAAGATGAGAGAATATGGAGGACTTTGGAGGAGCTGGAGGTTTTGAAACATTTATGTGTAGTCAGCCAAGAATTTCGCGAAGTAAACATCTCCACATTTGTTCTTCTAGGAAGGTGCTCCAACTGTAGTGAGTAAAATGGATCAGAAAGGCCCAGGTCCATTAGGCATTTGCAATAGATTCAATGTAGAAAAAGCATGAATTACATGCTTGATCAGGAGGTGACTGTACCAAACCAAAAGTTTGGCATGTGACTGTGTATATGCTTTAATCTGTATATAGCATGATGTGGCGGAGATGTTCCATGCTTAGCATGTTAGTCAAGGTCCTCTACAAAACAGAACCTATAGGATGGAGGGGGAAGGGAGGAAAGGGGAGAGGAAGGGAGGGAGACTACAGCAGTAGATAGCTTGCAAAGCTGGAAATTTGATGTATTTTGATAATGCTGAAATGCAAGAGTACAAAGATGAGGCTCTGGGTTTCATTTCTTCAGTCTCAGTCGGGAATTCACATCAGGACCAAGCAGCCCAACCGCCTCTCATTCCTTTCACAGAAGTTTTTGAGGTTTACACAATTACCCAAATGTTAGCCACTTATCAGTGTTTGATTATGGATACTTAGTGATGAGAGTTCTGTCTCTCCAGGAACACATCATTTCAAGGCCAATCAGGGCCTCTGCATGGCTAGAGGTGGAGTCAATAGAGTCCCCAAATGAACCAGTCAACATACTTTCCCTCAACATGTTGCTCTTCCAGTACTATCCTGATGCCAAAATACGCACTACTCCAGAGTTCTCAGAGCAAAATCTACAAGGATGTGTGTGTGCACGCTGAGGGAGATTGAAGATTTGGGCATTTGTTTAAAACTCTGAAATGTGTATAATGAAGATTCAGAAGAAAGCAGAGTGCTGCAAACCTGATCTACACTCTATAAACCATGAAAATATAGGAAGCCGCTGAGGCCATAGTTAAGGACCACAGGACAGTAATGGGAATGGGAGAAAACAAAGTGACAGCAACTAGATCCAGACTCCTTAACAGGTAAGAGGACCGCCTCCGAGGAACCATGAGGAAGAGCTTATA
Source organism: Ellobius talpinus (assembly GCA_001685095.1). Taxonomy (NCBI): domain Eukaryota; kingdom Metazoa; phylum Chordata; class Mammalia; order Rodentia; family Cricetidae; genus Ellobius; species Ellobius talpinus. Next base: position 20,151 of record LOJH01003911.1, read on the forward strand.
ATGCAGAGCGGAGATCCGAACACTCGCAGCTTTGTATCGACCACACGACCTTCATCTTGGGCAGTGAGTTATCTCATGGTATGGGGTGGACCAATCAAACGAAAAATATGCCGTGGACGCAGAAGGCAAGTCTCTTTTTCACCTAGCAATGCACACCACAGGTAAATGGCCACGCTACCCAAGAAAGATTTATTTTTCTTAGTTAATCTAAAGAGTAGTGTTTGCTTTGTCCAAGTTTCTAATTCTTTCATGAAACGTTATGATTCTTTATCAGCTAAGTTACTGACTTATAAAGCCATTTCTAGAACTTCACTCTTGACTTAGCAGTTACAGTACTATTAATTGCCAATCATTCAAGGTTTTTCAAAAGAGAAGACATGTAACCAAACTATGCCTCGGAAATCAAGATATCCTTCAGATATGTCTTCTCAGGTTGTTGCCAGGGACACAATTATTGTATCACAGCAAGAAGGAGAAGAAAGTTAATGAGAGGGTGAAGATAGAAAGGAAGGGAAGGACAGATGGAGAAGGCAAGCACGGCACGGATAGAGCGACTGGCTTGGCATGAGTAGACAGAGTCACTGTTCCAAAACCAAAAAAAAAACAAAAAGTGAGACAGGTGGCAGACTCAGTATCTTGGGAGGAAATCCCGAGCCTCATTTCATAACAGCTAAATTAGTACTGTCAAAATGTAAACTGCTGGCAAGATGGCTCAGCAGGCGGGTAAGGTTCTTGCTCTGCCAGTAGGAGGGCCTGGGTTTCAACATCCAGCACTCAAAAGAATGCCAGGAATGCAGGCAACACCGCCACTAAGGAGGACAGAAGCAAGAGGATTCCCTGGGGCTTTCTCAAATCTCAGAGAACCTGGTTGTGGAACCTAATTGATCTTTCCCAGTTATGTCCGATAGAGCAGCGGTTCTCGGCCTCCTTAATCTGCAACCCTGTAACACAGTTCTTTGCGTTGTGACGACCCTCAACCATATAATTACTTTCATTGCTATTTCAAAATTGTGATTTTGATACTGTTATGAGTTGTAATGTAAATATCTGTGTTTTCCAGTGGCCTTAGGCAACCCCTGTGAAAGGGTTGCTCGCCGACCCCCACGGGGTCGTTAGATCCACTGTGATAGAGGATCAGGGCATGGTTCAACCCTCGCTGAGATGCCGCTTCTTGCAGTAGGTGTGAGTTAACACGGAGACCCACAGTTGGAGACACTTTAGAGCACTCAGCCCTAAATGGGATGTGTACTTCAAACCCCTGCCTGCAAGGTTCAGGGATCTATGCAAAGGGGACAGATTGAAAGAGCAGGGAGGATGGATGAATCCAAAGAAACAGCCTCTTACAGGTACAACAGAGGAGATGCCAATATGAACTCACAGATCTGCGCCAGCATTCACGTGACCTGCAAACCTTCAAAGCAGACAAAAGCCCAGCACACAGACAAGAAATGGACAAAAGCTATCATGTCAGTTCTTACCTTGTACCCAGCTCTCTGTCAGGATCTCAGAACAATCATCCTGCACCGTCTCCTAGGACATCAAAGCGGTAGCCCACTCCCCGAGCCAGTTCCCACATGCACAGCATCTCCTTTCTGGAAGCTGCCATCCCTTATAAACAGTCTCACACAAAGGCGTTCCCCTTCTTTCCAGTGCTCTACACTAGAAATCCAGAAATGCATCCAGGTCCCTGTGCTTCCCACTTACCATAACAAAGCACACACTCGGGTATGCCTTTTTAGCCAGTTAAGCAGGTCTTTTAAACTCCTTCTTTTCCATTTCAATTGCCATTACCCTACTTACAAGGGAACTACCACTCATCCATAACATTGCCCAACTGCATTAAGCTCCTAATGGATGAGCCTCTTATCCTACCTTAAATATTGGCATCAACTTGCTTCTTCCTCCCAAACATATTCACTGCTAGAGGGATGGCTCCAAAAGGCTCAATGAAACACAATTCCCATTCGTAGAAAGTCTTCCATACACCTTGCAAGAATCAAATATGTACTAATACTGGCACGAACAATGTGCTTAAGCTGGGCCTAGTGGTGCAGGCCTGTAAGTCCAGCTCTCGGAAGACTAAGTCAAAAAAGAACCGCAATCTAAATTCAGTCTTTAGCTCCAGAGGGATTTCAAAAGCATCAGGGGAACTTCGAGAGTGCTAATCTCAACAGAAAATGTAAAGAGTAGAGGAGGACTGGACAGATAACTCCTTGCTGGAATGGAAAAGAGCCTGGTTCTGAGTCACAGCACAGCAAGCAAGCAAACAAACAAACAAAAAACTTCTATGACCTAATTGCTCCCTAACTTGCCAGTATTTTTTTCTTCATGCCATATCCTGCTCTTTTCGGTGACTGATGAAAAACTGTCACCATTTCTTTCTTGATTTGCTTGCTGCTTTCTGCTTGGATGCACCAGATGCTAGGGACAGAGTTTAATGCCAGAGATACAAGCATGAAAAAGGAATGCATTGAAATCTAAATGAATCACCAACATTCATATAGATTTGTGTTTAATGAAGGCAGGAGGAAGAAACTAAGAGATGTGTGGGAAATGATGGCAAAGGAGAAAAGGAAGCATAGGAGAGGAATTTAGTTGGTCCATACAAGCAAGCAGGGGATGCGGAACAGTTGTATAACACAGTGACCTTGGGATCCTGCTTACTGGGTGAACAGGATGGAAGAATAACTCCATCCTCAAAAAAGTATTCTTAATACAGATAATAAAAGACATGTCATGCTCAGGAAAATGGATAGTGTATTTAATTGGCACATACAGAAAGGGGCAAGAGGCACCAAAGAAGGATGAAGTTGAATGGGAAGGGCTAGAGGAGAAGCAAATGATTACGTTGAAAAAAAAATACCCATAGGAAAAATAATCAAAAAATCTATATCTACGTTATTCATTGCTAAGAAAATGGAAAAAAAAAACTGAGTGGAAGGAAATATTTCCAGAGGACAGGCAGAGATGAAGGGCAAGGCAGGAGATGAGGATCAGCCATTGCGGATCATTGCTGTGGCGCTACAAGTAGGGGAGCATGAATAGAGCCACGTCAGAAACAGCAAATGGGGGGAGGGCTCCTGAGAGCAAGCCTTAGAGGAGGATGTAGCCTTAGAGGAAGCTTTAGATGACAGCAGCTGATAGTGGCTGGGAAGAGGGTCACTTTTCTTTGGAGTGTGGCCACTCGTAGGTTCCCCATGCCTCAGTGAATGACCCCGCCCTCATGGGCATATCGACCGCATTAACTGGACGCAATGTACAAAGAAAAACTTGAAAGGAGAACTCGAAGGTGAAAGGAAGATGTGTGGGAGGATTTCAGCAGTATTGGGGGAATGGGAAGGGACATAATTGAGACACATTATATTCTTTTATGAAATTTTCAAAACATAGTTGAAATGTGAGAATGAAGTGGCTAAGAGGAAAGTAGAGGAGTGCCGTAGACTGAGTGTTTTGTGTGCACACACACACCCCACCAACCATGGTTTCGTTGAACTATAATTCGTGCAATGATACTGAGCGCTTAGACTTTGCTTTAGGGAGATAATTAGTTCACAAGGATGGAACCTCATGACTCAGGTTGGTCAACAGAGCTGCCTTGTCCTTCCCGCATGTGCAGTCATGGCCAGAAGGAGCCATCCGGAAGCCAGAGAGCATTCTTTCCACTGACACCAACCTGCCTGGACCCTTATCTTGGACCTGCCACACTCCAGAAGCAAGGAAATTGAATCCTGTTGTTTGTAAGCTGGTTACTTTTTGGACTGTGTTATGGCTTCTCTGGACTTACAGGGTAAACTCCTGAAGAGACAAACACAAAGAAACTTAGTGTCTGTTGTGTGTGCTTTGAGGTAGAGGGAAACCCCTTGCCCTCTCTCCTGGCTGAGGCGATTTGCTGAACTCTGATAAGATAACTCAGCCCGTGCTCTGGAATTGAAAGCTTTGGTTTAATGGTTTGTCTTTGGTCAATAAGGGCTAGTATCAATGATCTTATCTCAGCATGCAACTCCTTCAAATACAACACTCAAACCACCATTCATTTGAAAAATGTGCTTATTTATAGTATTTATCAGTTGCATTATATTCACAAACTTTTCTTCTTGCTGGCACTCTAGAGGCGTGTGATGATTTTTTGCATTCATCTTTGTGTCTCCAAAGACTGGATTACTATATCCAATATCATTTGTTTTCAAATTTAATACATTCATCTTCCACCTGTAACTTAAACTATGAATTTTAAGACATACATTGATTAACTGTCTTTATACAGCTGTTTACACTTGCTATTTCACCCACAGATAAGAAAATCAGAAATTTTAGTAGTCTCAATAACAGGTCATGCACTGCCCCTTTCTGCAGTGTGGATTTAGCTGGAGCCCAACCTCCTGTCCTCAGTTAACGATGCCCAAAATGTATGTGATGTGATAACAGCCAAAATAATTGAAATGCTTACGAAGCTTGGCTGCTGAAAGAGCAATACCAAAGCTTGGAGCTAACAAGAGCTGGCAATCATGCATTACCAGAACTGGGAGCTGGGTAACTTAGCATCTAGTAAGGGGCGCTTATCATGAGAAGCTGCACAAAGTTGCCTTTGGCTGGAAACGACTGCCAATCAGTTGGCTGCCATTGGCAGGCATTCTGCCCAAAAGGTGACACTTGCACTTCAGTATGCGAGAGCTCCTTAGAGAGAAAAAGTAGGAACCAGTGGATGTGGGTTCTTCCACTTTTCACTAGACAATTAGTCCAGAGAAAAATTAAGAGAGGCGCCCCATGCAGCCTTATACAATCTTTCATGCTAATGGCAGATAGCAAATTCCCCTCAGGGGAGGAGGGATCCACCATTCCGTTACTGTGACAAAAGACTTAGCAAAATCAACTCACAGAGGAAGGAAATATTTTGGCTCGTGATTTGCAGCATCTCAGTTGCTTGTCTGCTGACTATGTGGGTTTATTGCCTGAGGCAAGGCAGGATATTATCATAATAGAAGCTTGTTAATTTCCAGAGAGCTAAGAAGAAATGGAGAGAAGGGGACAGGGTGGGGAAAAGAGGGGAGAGGAGAGGAGAATGGGAAGGAAAGGGGAGGAGAGGACAGAGGAGGGGACATAGGAAAGGAAAGAAGAGGGGGGAAGGGGAGAGGAGAGAAGAGGGGAGAGGAGAGGGAAAGGACAAGGTCAGGGTCCCCAATATCTTCTTTAATCACCCTTACAATTCAATTCCTCCAAATAGGATCTACCTCCCAATATTTCTACCACATCTCAACAGCAAAAACAGTCGTGGATGAAGGCTTCACACACGAACCTCTGGAACGTATCAATTTCCTGATGTAAACTATAGCAGGGTTGAGTTGAAGAACTTTCCATCGCAATTCATGGGCAAATGTATACAATTTATAAAGGATATGTAAATGTAGCACATATTAGAGCTGACAAAGACACTGATGCTTATGAATATTTAAGGTCTTGCCTAGAACATGTTTTCTCAGTCCCATTACCTACTCATGTGTCCACATCAGCCTTTTCACACGAACAGCTGTAAGTTGTTTTCAGTACACCTGTTGAGCATGCAAAGCTTAATAGTACTTGATAAAAATACCTCGCTCTCACTTGTACTTCCACAGAGAGCCACATTAACCAATAGTTAATACTATTCTTCATATGTGAATATGTATTTCTAAAATCTATAACCCGATCCACTTGCTGTCAGCCAGGACATCAGATGGCAAAGCAGAACCCCCTCAGACTGTTGACTTCATGTCGTGTCTAACTACCTCACAGCACGGTGCACTCAGTGGCAGACTATACACCCTGCCCACACACTACTTAGTGATTCTTTTTCTTCCCTATGTTATGTAGGTCTCTGTGTTTGCCCCTTTGACATGTGAGTTGGAGACCTTGTTTGTCAATGACACTATCCTTAATCATGTGATGTTTTGACCTGTAGTAAACACTTGAGATGGAATTATCTAGTATTGCGAGAACACTGTCAGGCAGGAAGTTGCATTTGGAGAGACAAAGTGTGGTCAGGCCTGACTATTCACATCATCCAAGGATGCAGCGGCAGAACAGAAGATCACCTGAGTCCAGGATTTACTGATGAGCCCGGCAAAATGGAGAGACTTCATTTGAGATAGAAGAAGGAGGAGGAAGAGGAACAGAGAGTGAGAGGGACAGAGAGAGAGAGAGAGAGAGAGAGAGAGAGAGAGAGAGAGAGAACTTGGGAGAGAGAAGGGTTGGGGCAGGAAGAAGAGAGTTAATAAAAACCTCCCCAGTCTTACCCCAGCTTTGCAGTAGACCACATGCTGTAGCGTATCTCCAGTGAATCACACAAATCTACCCTTCCACATTTCCTTGTCCCAAACTCCAGTAGTCATTCCTTGGAGACCCCCAGGCGTTCATGCCAGTAAGGCAGGTAGGCTACCTGAAGATCTTCACCTCTCCCTCCATTCCTCCATGTCTAATCCCCAGTCTCATGCCCTGCTCTGTAGTAGATCTGCCACAGCCTCTCTGCAATTTCTGTCCCCACTGCCAGGGGACTAAGGAAATCCTGGTGGAAGAGACTGCTTTCCACCCTCCATAGAAAGCCCCCACTCCTAAAAGTCAGCTCCCAATACCTAGAGAAGCATTTTACCTGGAATCCCAGTGGTCACACCTATCACAGGGTCCCAGAAGAATGTTTTATCAAGTAACCACATCTAACATACTCTCCTAAGAACCATAGAGGGCAACAGAAACCAAGGAACAAAGCACTCACCCAACAAAAAAGACAGGCTCAGACATCAGAACGTAGAATTATGACCTTCCAAAGCCCAGATTGTAGTGACATTTTGTCTGTGTTTTAACAAATAAAGCTTGCCTGAAAATCAGAGTGCAGAGCTAAGTCACTAGTTAGCCATAGAGGCCAGGGAATGGTGTCACACTCCTTTAATCCCAGGATTTGGGAGACTGAGGCAGAGGAATCTCTGCTAGTTCAAGGCCACCTCTTGAAACTGATCCAGTCTAAAACAGAAATGGAGCTCACACAAAGGAGATCCCTGCCCTTGTGATCCCATGTCTTTAATCCCAGCACTAGGGAGGTTGAGATGGGTGATATGACTGGGCAGAGAGAATATAAGGTGGGATGAGACAGGAGCTCAGTATGGTCTGAGGTTTGCCTCTGCAGTCTGAGATAGGATCACCTCTTTGGTCTGAGCATTGGTGGAGGTAAAAGGTATCTCTAGTGGCTGGCTGAACTGTTTCTCTGGTCATCATGCAAGATTTATTTGTTAAAACACAAACAAATAATGACGATACCAGATGACTAGACAACCATGTAAAAACAAACTCAATAACAGCCAGAACAATATAGCTCCACTGGAGCACAGGAACCTGACCACAGCAGGACATTGAATATTATACCATGGCTGAAGCACAAGATAAAGACATTAAAATAACCTTAATGAAGATTATAGAAACTTTAAAGAGGAAATGAATAAAGCCCTTAAAGAAGTCTATAAAAACACAAACAGTGGAAGGAAATGAATAAAATAGTTCGAGATCTGAGAGCAAAAGTAGAACCAAATAAGGAAACCCAAACTAAGGGAAACCATGAGATGAAAATTTTAGGAACTTGAGCAGGAACCATACAGGTGAGTTTCATTAACAGGATACAAGACATGGAAGAGAGACTTTCAAGACTTGAAGACATAATAGAAGAAATTGATATCTCAGGCAAAAAAAATGATAATCTGAAAAAAATCCTGACACAAAATATCCAGGAAATCTGGGACACTATGAAAAGACCAAGTCCAAGAATAACAGGTATAGAAGAAGAAAAAGAATCCAACCTCAAAAGCCCAGAAAATATTTCCAACAAACTCATAGAAGAAAATTTTCCTAACCTAATGAAGGAGACACCTATAAAGGTATAAGAAGTTTATAATCCACTAAATAGATTGGACAGAAAACAAGGTCACCTTAGCACATAGTAATCAAAACACTAATTATACAAAACCAAGAAAGAACATTCAAAGCTACAAAGGAAAAAGCCAAGTAACATATAAAGGCAGGATAGGAATAACACCTGACTAGTCAATGGAGACTTTAAAAACCAGAAGGGCCTGCACAGATGTTCCACAGATTTTAAAAGAGCACACACAGATGCCAGTCCAGACTACTATACCCAGCAAAATTTTCAATCACCATAGATGACAAAAACAAGACATTCCATGATAAAACCACATTTAAGCAATCATCTACGAATCCAGCCTTACAGAAGGTGCTAGCAGAAAAACTCTTCAACCTAAAGAGGTTAGCCACACCAAAGACAACACAAAAAATAAGCAAATCAAAACATGTGAAACCACAAACACAGAGAGAGAGAGAAACAACCACCTCCACCACTTCAACAAAAACAACAAAATAGCAGTAATCGACAAACATCACTCAGTATCCCTCAACATCAGTGGGCTCAATACCCCAGTAAAAAAACACAGACTAACAGAATGGCTGGGAAAGCAGGATCCATCCTGCTGCTGCATCTAAGGAGCACATCTTAAACAAGAATAGACATCACCACAAGGGGGAAAGGGATGGAGAAAGATATTCCAAGCAAATTCCCCAAGAGCAAGCAGCAATAGCAAGTTTAATATCAGACAAAATAGACTTCAAACTAAAACAAATCAAAAGAGATGGCGAAGGACACTTCATATTCACTAAAGGAAAAATCCACCAAGATGACATTTCAATTCTTAACACCTATGCCCCAAACACAAGGGTGTCCACCTTTGTAAAAGAACACTACTAGCTTAAGTCATATATTGACCTTCACACACTAACAGTAGGAGGCTTCAATACCTGATCTTGCCAGTGGACAGGTCATCCAGAAAAAACTTAACAGAGAAATACTAGAGCTAACAGATATTATAAACCAAATGGACCTAACAGATATTTACAGAACATTTCACCCAAACACAAAGGAAATATACCCTCTTCTCAGCACCTCATGGAACTTGCTCCAAAACTGACCACATACTTGGACACAACCTGCACCTCAACAGCTACAAAACAATTTGAAGTAATACCCTGCATCCTATATGAGTATCACAGATCAAAGTTACATATCATCGTCAACAGAAAAAAAAGGAAACATACAGACTCACAGGTGGTTCACATCTCACTACTTACTGAAAAATGGGGTAAGACAAAATTTTTTAAGTTTGATCTTTTTTATCCAATGCCTTTAGATCCCGACACCCCTCTGTTTACTTTTTATTTTTTATTGATTTTTCCCACAGACTATGAAAGAAATTAAAAACTTCCTAGAATTAAATGAAAATGAATATACAACACACCCCACAGATGAGACACAATGAAGATGGTTCTATGAAGCAAGTTCATAACACCAAGTGACTACATCAAACATTGGGGAAATCTTATACTAGTAACCTAACAGCACACCTGAAAGTTCTGGACCTAAAAGAAGAAATCACACCCAAAAGGAGCAGATGGCAAGAAGTAAGGAAACTCAAATCTAAAATCAACAAAATAGAAATGAAAAAAACGCAAAGAATCAATGAAACAAAGAGTTGGTTCTTTTAGAAAAATAGGGAGAATTTATTGAAAATGAATGTTCAACATATCCAGATTTATGGGACACTATGAAAGCAGTGCTAAGAGGAAAGTTCATAGCACTAAGTGCCTAGATGTAGTAGGAAACTGCTCGTTCGTTCCCCAGCTGTTCAGACCCAAATAATCACACAGAAACTCACCAATTACAACACTGTTTTGGCCTATTACTTCAGGGTTCCTATTAACTAACTCTTACATCTTAAGTTAACCCATTTCTATTATTCTGTGTATCA
>LOJH01003912.1:0-10760 GCA_001685095.1 Ellobius talpinus
GAGAGAAGGAAGAAATAAATGAATAAATGGGTCAAATACTTAGGAAGTTCCACATGTTAATATAATGGGAATGCTTTTAGGAGGTCAACCATGTGAATAGGGCAGTGTGCTATTTCGGGCCTCTAGTATTTAGCAGGGAAAATGACTGACCGACCGCTCAATGAATTATAGTTCTAAAAATGGCTCCCTTTTCCCAAAATAAAGGTGCCCTAAGTGTTATCTGTGGCTGTGGAGCCTCATTAACAGGTGCAGCTGGAATAGCCACAATGTTGCCATGCAGAAAAACTAAATACAGCAAGCCTTTGAGTAACAGAGCAAATAGAGGAATACCTACACTCTTCTTCCACGTTTGCCTCTGCTCTGTTGTATTGTTTCTACTGAAGTATCTGCTACTTCAAATTAAGAGAACAAACTCAACATGGCCTGAATTTCTGCACAGCCATTCACATTCATCATAGTTCTATTTTACCAACCACAAGCTCTACTGACTTCTTCGTGAGTAAGAGTAAACTGCTAAACAAGGCACAATAGTAGCTTTGACCCTATGTAAGTGTTTACAGTGTGGGCTCACCTGAGAGTAACTTTACTTGACTACAACGGGGTGACCAGTAGAACAAGTCAGGCTAGGAAGAACAATACGAAACCCTTGCTATCCATTTTTAAAGTAGTATTTATTGGACTGGGTTGCTAAAGATACTAAAAATCATCAAAGTACTGTTTGGCAACCATCATAATAACTTAGGTAAAAATTGTCATTGGATGCCTACAAATGTGATGAGGACTAGATTTATCTGGGAGATGCCTCATTGCCGTGACTAGTGTTATTACTAATGGTGACACCACATGCCTCCTAATATGATACCTCCTGAAGGTACTTCTTTGTCAGCAGTACATAACCTGACTCTAATGGGAAAACACCAGAGAAAAACAAACTGAGGGACAATCACTGAAGTGACTGACCTGTATTCAAAAAATGGTAGCAATACAAAGGCATAAGTAACTGTTGGATCCGAACAGACTCAAATACAAGTTTGATCCAAAATTTTTCTTCCTTTTTATTTTATTGCCATTTTAATCTTGTACTAGATATTGTACTATACTGAAAAGGGGAAATGACTTTCAGTTAATAGTCTGACTGTAATTTACATTTGCTTTCTCCTCCTTTACTCTCTGATTTTATATGGATTTTAAGTGGTGGTATAGATTTTGCTTTTTATTTCCTGTGCAACAATCTATAATATCAATCATTGGATTAATTTAGCTACATTTTAAGCTGTTGGAAACTCAGGCTAGAGATGTAGCTTTAGTGGGAGAGCTCTGCCTGGCATGCACAGAGCCCTGGATTTGAGCTCGAGGACTGAAAGGCAAAAACAAATAAAAACAGCTTTTGTGTGGTGCACACCAGCCATCCTTGCACTTAGGGAGCTGAGACGGGAGGATCACTGCCAGCCTGGCCTACATCGTGAGATGCTGTTTTAAAAAAAAGTAAAGTAAAATGTGATAATTCTTCTTTTACCAAATTTTCAGTTGGTATGACCAAGAGCAGTGTTCTTGTTTACAAATATGAGTGTGTATCTCTTAAGTCTCATGAACACTTAGTAGGGCCACTAAGATGAAGGAGTTCAGTGTGAGTCTTAGGCAGACAGGTAGATAAATGGGATGCTTCATTTGCAGGAAGGCAGACTTTGATGGTCATCTGATTTTTGTGCAAACAAGATAAGGAAATTGAGTGATTGTAGTTAATTGAATGAGTAATTAATTAGATAAATTAATTAATCAGATAACTGGACCCAAGATTATGATTGGCTGTCACCCCCATAAATGGTTTCTGGTGCTGTATTAGCTGCTGAGAGTAACTTACAATCCTGTTCTAAGATTTAATTAGTAACTTGAATAAAGACCCTTCACGGCAGATGGGTCTCAGTTTTAGGTGACCCAAACCTAAAGCACAGGGTGATGAGAGCAAGAACTGAAAATGATCAGCAGGGTTCTAACTCAGGTGGACAGCGGCCAGAAAGAAGCAACATTTTATGGGTCTTTGGTTGCCAAATAGCCAGTTAATGATTTAAAGTATTTGGTTTAGTGTATGGATTGAGTCGTCAGGAACATGGTTATACAGGTGGTTAGAAGGCTGTGAGGTGAAAGGGAATGCTAGTTGTTAAAGAAGCTGTAACCACAGGACAGCCCATGCCACAAGAATGTTGAAGCAAAGAGGGTCACCATTCAGGGCTCCCCCACCCATCACTCCAGCTTCTGAAGAGGGAGCATCACTGTAGTAATTACAGGTGTCCATCTGTTTGAGAAACCAAATTATATAAATTGTATTTGACTATCTCTTCAGTCTTGAAAATGGTTCTGAAAATAAAATATAATAAGATTTTACTTTATCATGTTGTCCTATGCTGTTGCTTCCCCCAGTCTTCAAAACAGCGTTCCCACTAATGTTCCCATCTCAGTTGGATTAAGTGATCTTTAAGAGTATTCATAGAAATGTCAATGAGAGAGCATGGGGGGAGGGAGAGAGAGAATATATGAGCTCTTTGAGACAGGTTTTTCCTTAAACTCACCATCCTCCTGTCTCAGCCTCGTATTAAATTCTGGAATTACAAACCAGTGCCACCATATTTGGCTTCAGATCAGGTTTCCCTTAAAAATACAACAGCTGAGTGGGGTGGTTAGACGTTCTCTTTGTATGTCTACTTCTGTCATCTTTTGCCCTGAAGCCTTTTAGCATTATTATGTGGACTTGATAACAAGTGTTTTAAGATACAAAATATTTGTCATTATCTCTGAAACATTGGAGAATGAGGTTTAGAATTGATTTCTCTTTTTCCCTCCCTTTCCCCCCCCCAAATATTGCTTCTTTAGGTCAGTAACAGATCCAAGAGATGGAAAGAGAGTAGCACTCAAAAAGATGCCCAACGTCTTCCAGAATCTGGTCTCTTGCAAAAGAGTCTTCCGGGAATTGAAGATGTTGTGTTTTTTTAAACATGATAATGTAAGTGCAATTGGTGTTGGGGGAAACTATTTACTAGACTTGGTTCGCTGGCTCAGTTGAGAACAACAGTGAGTTCAGAGGGAATAGAATTCAGCTATAGTTTTATGTCGAACTCTGAAGAGCAGAAAGTACAATGTGGTACTTTGGAAATACCTGTTGGCAGGCTTCATTCCACATGACCTTGCTGAAAAGGTCACAACAGAGGAGTCTTATGTCTCCACTGTTGGTGAGTGGTTCAAAGCTTCACAGTGTGTTAGAATCACTTCAGAGTCCATTTTTGCAAAATTTGACTTGGAGCTTTGAAAATTCTATTCCACAGCTCTGACTTACACAAGGCCTGACCCCAAATTAGAAACACCACGCACATTTGTTTCCAGGCTAGCTTGGAATTACAGTGTATACTCTATTTGTTGTTTTTGTGTTTTGGGACAGGGTCTATGTAGCTCTGGCTATCCTGGAACTGTTCATATAGGACCAGTCTGGCCTCGAACTCATAGAGATCCACCTGCCTCTGCCTCCCAAGTGCTGGGATTAAAGGTGTGCGCTACCATACCTGGCTTGGGTTGTCTTTTTGATTCAAAGAATTTAAGCTACTGAATAAGTTTAAAGGCCCTCCACAAAGGAACATGTTTGTTGGGAAAATAGATTAGAAAAAAAAACATAGCCAAGACTGAAACAAATTAGACTTTTTCTGTGATTGAACCATGAACAAATTTAAGTGGCTTCTAGATTTATTAACTGACAAACTAATATTAAGTGAAGCAAAACAAATGTTGGTATTTAGTTGAGGAATAATTCCAATATTCAGCACAAAAGTAAAGCATGTATTGATATGAGTAATTTAAGTTCAGGAATCATTGGCCCTTGATTTTAAATGTTTTGTTTTTATCTTTTAACGTTTAGGTTAGAATGTAGGAAAAACAGTTTCTGCTATAAAGACAGGATAGTCCTGAAGGTAAGATAGATAGTTTGCTTCCGGCTGTTTAGAGATACAAAGACTCATTGCACTTTTAAGAAACCACATCTCCTCAACTAATCCTGAGTTAGGCGTCAGATTCATGTTAAGTTTACTTGGAGTTTCTTAGCATTGAACTGTTTTTGTTTTCATGTGAAAAGAGCTGCCTCATTCTTCACATAGTACTTAACTATTTTTATTGTTGTAATTAAAACCTATCAAAAATATTCCTTGTGAGTCTGTGCTTGACTGCACAGAAACCTTAATAATTTTGGCCTAAGTTCCAGTCTCACTTTTTAAGAAAGAAATGTGCTAAAATGTATTTGTTTGAACTAAGACTATAAAACTCATTGTATGGCTCACTGGAAGTTGCTTGGCTTGACATGTCTTGATTTATTGATTATCCTTCATAAACTTCCCCCCTCTCTCCCTTCTTTCTTTCAAGACAGAGCCTTACTCTTTCTTGAAAAGGCTGGCCTCAAACTCATGACAGTCCTTCTGCCTCATCCTCTAAGGGTTAGAATGATAGTTGTGAGCCACCATACTTTACTAAAATCACTTTTTTTTTGTCTGAGACAGGGTTTCTCTGTATAACAGCTTTGGCTCTCCTGGAACTCACTGTGTAGACCAGACTGGCCTCGAACTCATAGAGATCTGCCTGCGTCTGCGTCCCAAGTGCCAGAGTTAAAGGCGTGTACCACTACCACTTGGCAAAAAAAATCACATTTTCTTAAATTTTTCTAAAAAGTATTCCTGGGCTAGATAGGCATATGCAAGGCCCTGAATTTAATTCTCAACACTGGCAAAATGCTTTTTGTAGCCCACTCAAACTGCCTAGCACTGGCATCTGTTTAAGTTTCAAAATGCCATTCAAGTTGCTGGTTTATACCTTCATAAATCAAGGTCCCTAAATTTTGGAAATGTAAGCTAGAATGATGTCTCATGCTTGCTTAGTTCCTCATTTCTTGAATTTACCCCAGTACCACCCAACATCAGAGCACAGGCCTGCTATTCAATGCCCCTTTCCAGTGAAAGGATCTGATAAACGCTTCTTTCAAAAGAGAACTTTTAAAAAGGCAGTGGTATCACAAGCTGCTGTTTAGCTTTGCTCACAATTCATTCCTATAAAGTAATTCAGTTCCTAAGGCAGTGCTATAGTAAGTAGTGCAAGAAAGGAAACAGAATTCAGAAAATCGCCCTAGTTCAGATACACTGCCAGTTCTATTGGGGTTTGGAAGATCAGAGCTGGGTTTGAACTGTAGTTCTGATATTTGCTAATGATGTGTCTTTAGTTTGTGCAAGGTTTGAGCTTTCTTGTTTGCAAAATGAGCATGATAAAAACAGACATAGTTGTCTTGAGTGTTATAGGAACTAAATTTTTTTCATGATATGGACAGGTATACACAAACACTTCTTAGAGCTCCCAAGCTCTGTCAGAAAAGTACCTGTGACATCTTTAGGAATATTTGACTTGAGTCACTAGTAGGATGTGAAGACTGTGTGACAATGTTTTGTTTTATACATAACCAGTTTCTCCTTTGTTTCAGGTCTGTCTATCTCAGCACCAATGTGCTTGGTATATGTAGAATGCCAGTCTTAAGAGGCAACCAATATTTGATGTAGCTAAGCCACAATTGGTCCTGTGGGGAAAGTGCAATAACAGGTCAGATTGAGGATGCGAAGAGCTGGGCATGGTGGCACATGCCTTTAAATACTCTGAAGGCAGAGGCAGGTGGGATCTTTGTTGAGTTCAAGGCCAGCATGGTTGAATACAGAGTTCCACACCAGCCCACACCAGCCGAGGCTGTGTGGTGAGGCTTGTCTCAAACAAAAACAACTTTGAAACACTCTCATTTTTGAAGGTGATAAATCCAGCTGTTTAACGCTTACTGTTATGTATAGAAAAGTGCGCTATATGCTTACGTACACTAATTCTTTTACTTCATAAAAACCTTACAAAGTAGGACTCGTTAATCCCACTTTACAAAGAAACCAACGATTTATCTCCCACAATCATGGTCACAGTTAAAACATGAATGAGCTGCTAATCCACTTAGCAACTTGGATAAATCTTATAGGCATATGTGTATAAAAGAAACTGTGTAGACAAGCAAACAGTATGCCTCAGCCAAGAGAGATAGATACCTGCTGTCAAACTGGACAACCTGAGTCACCCCCTATGACCCACATGGTAGAAGGAGAGGATTGATTCCCACAAGTGTCCTCTACCCCCACACTTGCCATGACACACATTCACCCCTCCACATACACACAAAAGAAATGAATGAAAGTATAATTTGGGGGGATCTTTTTGTTTTTTTGAGACAGGGTCTCTGTAGCCCTGACTGCCCTAGAACTCACTCTGTAAATCCCACTAGGCTTAACTCAGATCCATCTACCTCTAATTCCACTACTCCTGAGTGTGCCACCGCGCCCAGCTTGAAAGTGTGGTAGGAAGGAAGGAAGGAAGGGAGGGAGGGAGGGAGGAAGGAAAGAAGGAAAGAAGGAAAGAAGGAAAGAAAGAAAACGAGAACTTAAAAGCTGTACCTAAGAGAGTGTATGTCATTTTGATTTAATTTATGTAAGGTTTAAGAATTATGGTGACGGAAGTTAGGGTTGCTTCTAAAAGGGAGGAAAGGTACTTTCTAGGATGTTGAAATGCTTAGTTTCTTGTAACTTTTACATGACTGTATATGCATAAAATTCATCAAATTATGCTCTTAGAATTTGTGCACTGTTACAAACATGTAGCAATGATGTAGTTTCTCTACCTTAAGAGAATGCCAGTCATAGAACTTGATTGGTGTGTTTGTGTTTTACTGTTGTCTTTGCATCCTTGGCAGAGTAGAAACTCTTGTTTGTTTGGTGAATGAATACTTAGGTTTCTGTCACCTCCGCCACCACCTAAGAGGAGCTTGTGCGCACTGATCAAGTGCTCTACCACTGAGCTAAATGGCTAAAGTTCTTGTCTTTAGACTTAAGATCATTCCTCATAATGGTTTTACTGATAAAAAGACAACTGGAACTTAGTTACATGGTCACCATGTAAACCCTGTCATGAATCTTCTAATTGGAAGATCAAAACCTTACAAGTCAGCTTTTCACCAGTTCTTCAGAGAATTGAAGAGTATGCACTTCTTGTCATGACCATGGTTTTTAAAAAGTAGATAAAATCTGGTGGGGTTTCTTTTGATTTGGGATTTTGTTTTGTTTTATGCTGGATCTCATTATGTAGCTCTGGCTGGCCTGAAGCAAGTAGACCAGGCTAGGCCTTGAACTCAGAGATCTTCCTGTTTCTTCTGGAGTGTTACCGCACTTGGCTACGTTTTACTCCTTTGGTTTTTTTTTTTCCTTGTGGGTAATGGGGATACTTGGCTTCCTTCCAAGGCACCTTTATAAGTGCCTTTCTGTTTACATCAAAAGGCTAATTTTTCTTCCATTTCCCCAAGTGATGGTAGAGTCAAGAAATTCCTGGCTGTTTAGCTGGGAGAGTTGCGCAGAAGCTCAGTGTTTGCGATCTCTAGCATCCTATATCACTTGCTCATCCACATTGCTTTTGAGGTCCTAGGCCCTTTCTGCTGGTCTGAGTGCTGCTTTTGTTCATGGGAACACTGTGCTATGCACTGCTAGTAAACACTTAGATTAAAACAAAACAACAGGCATAAAAACTTCCAGGCAGAATTAAACCAGTCAGCAGCCAAATAGGATAGGGCAAACGTCTGACAGTGTTTGTGGCTTTTCTATAGGGAGCCTCATCCAGCATGGAATAAGAAAGCCTCATTCTTCTTAAAATAGGGTTGTCACTTCCCACTAGATAACCTCTAATTAGCACAGATAGATTTGAAGTATAAAGTAGTTGTGCCTAATAGACACTGTCACTCTTTGCATCTGTTTTCCCCCAAGCCGGAGTGCATCTTGCTCAGGTACAGAGTTGAGAGCCTGAAAGATACCTAGTGACATGCTGCTTTCCAATCACCTTTCTCAAGCTTCAGACATTTGTGTTAGTTTTTTTGATATGACACAAATAGGAAAGTTATACAGATTTGCTACACTATCTAACTAAAGATTTTAAGGTATATAAAAGTGAGGTAATTGTTTTATATGATAAAAATTTTCTTTGAAGAAACTGGAAAATATTTTCTGCTTATCAAAATTCTAAGTATAAACATTTTAATTTAAAAAGAAATCCTTATAGAATCATCCAGACTATTTAAAAACCTCTATGTTCAACTGGTTTTAACTTGAGGTAAGGCTTTTTCATTAAAGAATGGTTTAACTGAAAACAAATTTTTGAAATGGGGTCTCACTGTGCAGCCCTGGCTGACCTTGAGTTCCTTGTATAAACAGGCTGGCCTCAGACTCAAGAGATACAGCTGCTTCTCCCTCCCAAGTGCTGGGATGAAAGGCTTGTGCCACCTACCTGACAACACATCTTAATTTAGAATTTTAAAGTGGGGCTGCAGAAATGGCTCAGTGGTTAAGAGCACTGGTTGCTGTTCCAGAACGCCGGTATTCAATTCCCAGCACCCACAGGGCAGCTCACAACTGTCTGTAACTCCAGTTCCAAGGATCTGACACCCTCACACAGACATACATGCAGGCAGAACACCAATGCACATAAAATAAAAATAAATCATTAAAAAACTATAAATAAAATTTTAAAGTGAAGAACATGTGATAAAAAAAAGAACAACATGGGCTGGAGAGATTACACAGTAGTTAAGAGCACTGGCTGTTCTTCCAGAGGGCCCAGGGTCAATTGCCTCCAACCATATAGTAGCTTATAACTGCTTGTAGCATCCATTCCAGGGGTTCCGATACCCTCATAAGACAAACATGCAGGTATAAACACCAATGTACATAGAATAAAAATAAGTAGTTTTTTAAAAAAGAACAACCATTAAAGTAAACAAGTTTTCTTGCACAATTAAATTACAAAAGGATAGAAAAGGGGTAGAAGAGAAATCTTTGTATTGAAATTAAAAAATGATAATCATAATTTCTATGTTTTTACTAATAAGCAGTTCATTTCAGTAGCCAGTTGTTACTTGTCATTAGTTAACAGCATTTACTTGCATTTGTATCAAACTTTGTTTTCTTTTTCATTCTCTAAAGTTGACTTTGTGTTTTGTTTTGTTTTTTTCCCTTTTCTCAGGTACTCTCTGCCCTTGACATACTCCAACCTCCACACATTGACTATTTTGAAGAGATGTATCCTAACCAGGGAGTGTAAGAGAAGGGGACATTTAAAATTATTATTGTTTATTGCTTAACCTGCTTTACCACCTTTTGGTGGTTCATGTCATAAATTACATTGTCTCATCCTTGCAGAAGTGGTTGAGTACCTACCTGAAAACCAGGTAATTTGAATTCCTAAGTATGTAGAGGAGCTCACTGTTACTAAGAGGTCCTGTGTGGTAGCAGATGGATGTCTGAACAGATCTTGTATTTATTCTCCATGTGGTTTTGTCAGCTACATGATTACTATCCCACTTGGCAGGCAACCAAAGAGGCAACCATATTGTATAGAAACCCTATGGAATGAGTGGCTTTGTTGTCATAACCAACAGCTGTCTGTCAATAGGATAATATTGTACTTGCTTTTAACACTTAGGGTATGGTGAAGTTAAATGTTGTGTTCCATTAAAAAAAAATGGCAATAGCGGTGATGTGGCGGTGGCGGTGGTGGTGGTAACTATTACTATCTAGACGCCAAGCACACTAAGTTCTTTACACATATTTATTTAATTCCTTTAACAAACTGTTGTGTGAGGTACTGTATTTATTTTCATTTTACAGATGAGCAAATTGAGGCACAAAAGGTAAGAAGCTTGGTGGAGATCACAGAGCTAGAAAATATTGGGATCAATGTTTAATTCAGTATGGCTTGAAAGTACCATGTTCTCAATTCCTGCCTGTGTGAATCTCTTCCGTTTCCACTAATGCTGCCTATAGAGTGCTTGTTAGCATCCAGAGTAATAACGAACAGTAAAATAATGCATGTAACAGCTTTTGAGACTGCATGAGAAGAAGTGAAATATAGACAAGGCTGTCTGATGGTTGTAGGCTAGGTGTCACCAGTTTCCATTTGCAAGTAACCCAGTGAAGCACCATGATAAAGATGGGAGCTTGAAGTCCCGATTGTGTGGTCTGTTTGTACAGGGGTTTTTATGGATACTTTAGGCCTGTTATTCAGAATGAAAGCCAATTATCTGTTACTTTTCTAATTCAGCACTGGAACAAATGAAAATCTTTACTGGTAGCAATAGCTGGTAATCCTATCCTAGACAACTGTAACCGGGAAGTGCTCCCAAAGAGTAAGAGAACAGCTCAGTGGGCTAGGGAATGAGGAAACTTATAAGGTGATGGTGGAGGCAGTGAGCCACACTGCTAGAGTGTTTCAATCTGATAAACCAAACTTTTAAGTGCTGTCATCCTTGGCAACATTTTAATCCATGAATCATTTATGAAATTGATCCTTTGTTGCAATTCAACGTGGTGCACTTGAGGTGCCTCAGCAGTACACATTCCAAAGAAAAGACTTCTGACTTTTGTCCCTTGTCCAGCTCCTAGTTGATAAGAGAGACTTTGCATGCCTAATACTTTTGGGCCAAGCCAGATCATTCTTGAGTGCATAAAACTGGTCCAGTGTGGTAGCACACATCCATAATCCCAGACTCAGGAGCTGAGACAGGATCTTGAGTTTAACGTCAGCCTGGACCACATCGTGAATTCAAAGCCATCTTAAGACCATATCTTGGATGGATGGATGGATGGATGGATGGATGGATGGATGGATGGATGGAT
>LOJH01003912.1:10814-22324 GCA_001685095.1 Ellobius talpinus
TGGATGGATGGATGGATGGATGGATGGATGGATGGATGGATGGATGGATGAGGGGGAGGGAGGAGAAAGAAAAATTTCCTAAGTGTCTGAAAGAACAAGTGTTGGAAAAGTACTTTCTACTCAGTTTGCTACTCAGGCAGAAGCATTAATTACTGCATTTCATAGGCTTCATGAAGTTGCTTGGAGAAAAGGAAGGTGCCATGGGAGTGAGCAGCACTACTCTCGTCCTGCAGGAGTGCCCTCTTAGGCTTGCCCAGGAGCTACCTTCTTTAACCCTTTAGTTGAAGTAGTATTTAACCTCTCCGTCTGAAGTAGTATTCCTACCTCTTTGGGAATGAAGTTGTTGAAAACAAACCTTTCTATCAAGAGAAATGTTTTTTTAGTTTGTATCAGAGGTTCCCAAGATTAACCTCAGGACTGTTAGACTTTCTGGAAGAACTCAGAGGACTCAGAAAAGCTGTTATTCTCATGATTATAGTTTATTATAGCAAAAGACTACAGATTACAATGAGCAAAGGAGAAGGCTCATCAGGCAGGTGTGGGGTTCCAATTGTGCTCTTTCAGTAGAACAGGTGTCCCAGCTTTGATGTATAACAACATGGGAAAGCCATGCCAACCAGGAAGGCTCCTTTGAGCCTTGCTGTTCAGAGCCTGTATTGTGGGTCATGCCTAGTATGGAACCACCCATGTACCCAGCTTTCATCTTCCGCCGATTCTCCCTCCCCTGCTAGAGGCCAAAAGAATACAATACAACACAAAGCCCTGGGCATACAAAAACAGGTGCTCAACAGGAATCATATTATAAGCATAAACTTAATGTGCCATAGCCAAAACCCCCAAGGATACAGTGATATCAGTATCAGGCAGATATTCTAGTGGCTCAAAGGTGATTTCCCAGCCTGAAGACTTTGGAATATATAGGGTTTGACCAAATATGGATGACTGAATTTGTCTATGCTGTCCATAAATTATCTGTGGAGAAAGAATGTTTTCATTTAAAAGAAAAAAAAAATGAGTATGAACACACTAAATAGCACATTTAAAGTGTTCAAGTAAAGTGAAAGTAACACATTTCAATTGACTTCATTGAACACTGTCTAATTCTAATAACCATGTTGTCTGCATTATAGTTCAGTCACAGATTGTTTATATCAAGGATTAATTTTGTGTTCTAAGGTTTGTTGATCCTTTAAAAAGGATGAAGATGGCTTAGCAGGGTAAGGGCACTGTCTTCAAGCCTCACCGTCTGAATTTGATCCCTGGTATCCACATGTTAGAAAGAGAAAACCAGCCTCTGACCTCCACACATGCACACCTCTCATACACACTTACAGACACACAATAAACACGTAAATGTAATGGCATGGAATCTCTATCAGGGAGGGATTTTTGGTCACTTGTTATCAACCACCGTTTCATTGTTCCTGAGAAAATCTTGATTCATCATGACTTCATATATTTCCAAAGAAAAGTTAGGATAGTTAGGTTTTAAAATCATAGTGGCATAGCCATCTTAGTAGTGTTAGTAGTCATTTTCAACCCATTTTATTAATTAGTACGTGTTTATAATTCATCAAGTAAAGGACCTTTGTCATAAATACTCAGGGAGTCTTCTTAAAGTTTTCTTAAACATTTACTCTTTTTATTCTGCTTCATTGTATCATTTTGTAGCTTTCTTTTAAAATTGACTCACTGCTCTTAAAGTACTGGAAAAATCTTTTAACTCTAAACCTCAGTATTCTTATGTTTCCTATCTTATAATTTTTGCTTATATATAGAATCATGAAAAGAAAAAAGGCAATTAATCTCTGTGTGGTGTTATTTGTAAAAACTGGATGCTTTAACCATGAGGAGGGCCATACCTGTGGCTGCTGTACAGGTGTAAAGATTGTTAAGGAAGGCGTGGTTAGCTTAGACAGCAGGAGAGCAGCTGGCAGGTGAGAGTGAAGGAGCCGCCTTGGTTCCATGTGTGCTCTGCCATTCTGAAGCTTTCAGTGTCCTAAAAGGAGCTGTCTGCTTTTGTTTTCCTGTGATGCAGATGAAAAAAGTCTTTAGTTTCTCTTCACACAGATATATTAAAGATTATATATTAAAAACACAGCTATATTAAAGATTAATAGAGGCTCAAGTTAGCATATGAATTGGATATATTATTTGCCTATGTCAGAGCCCCCTCTATGGTATCTCAGAAATATGCACACATATTATACACATGGTTTTAGATAGTGGGTTGTTTTTCTCTTTTGGAGTGTTGCTATGTCTTTGTGAATTTTAGAGTAGATAATATTTTGGCTTTTAAATACAACTGGCCATCTTCTGGTTGTGTGTTCCATAGCTAGAATTCAACCATCCTTAGATGGAAATATTCATGAGAAAAATTCATCTGTAACAAGTGTGCACAAATTCCTTATCATTTTTTCCTAAACAGTATGATAGATATTTATACAATGTACATGTTATATTAGGTATAAGTCAACCTGAAATGTCCTAAAGTAATGAGAGGAGCTGGCAATATAGACCAGTGCTTAGAACATTTGTCTACCGTGCACAGGGGCCTGGGTTCAGTGTCTCTGCACAGGAGGATCTGTGTAGATGATACGCACCATGTATTTGAGGGATTTTAGTATGTGATGGAGGGCCTAGAAAAGCTCACAAAGATGCTGCGGGGAGCACATTGTATATAGTCATGGCAGAGTGCTGTTAGACACTGTTACTGAAGCCTACTTGAGACTTGTTTTAGACAAGTTCTACATATATTTATTCTTACACATACTGGACTTGTTTGTTGGATATTTAATTGAAGAGATCAGTTCTTAGAGTCAGTCTGTCTCTTTGTTTCGACTCTCCCTCCCCCACCACCCTCACCTCTTGTGTGTGCTCACACATATATTGCCCAAGTTGTGAGGGGAAAGAAGTAATCTCCTGTTGTACATACATTTACCACATAGTTACACTTTGTCTAAGGTAAGGAAAATTGTTATGTAATTCACTTTTAATACACAAATATTTTTAAACCAAAAGGTGGGGACTGGAGAGATGGTTCAGCTGTTAGGAGCACTTACTGATCTTTCAGAGGGCCTGAGTTAAGATCCAGTGTGTATATTGAGTGACCCACAACTACTTGTGTCTCCAGGGAGATCCTACCCCTCTCGCCTCAGATACACATACAGACATGTAATTAAAAATAATAAAAGTAAACCTTTAAAACCAAAAGATGATTTGAGACCTAATTGAAAGCTGGCCCTGGTAGCAAATTCTTGTAATCCTACCACTTGGGAGGGGAAAGGTGGAGGATCAGGAGTTTAAAGCCCGCCTTTGTTACATGAGACTCTGTCTAAAATCTCCCACTATTTCCCCAAAGCCCTAGTTGAATAGTTAATATTGTTCTAGAAAATCTGAGTTTTATGACCATTTTGATGTAATCAGATGTACAGAATCAATATATAGCTTTGTATGGTTAATTATCTTTTTCCCCAGAGAGACTGAAACTAATTAAAAAATTATTATATTGGTGCCTTATAGGAATTTTGCTTATATTTTTAAATAGTATGATTCTGAAGTTATCCAAGCAACTAAAAATTGTCAGTATATAAATTATAATTGTCTCCATACCTCCCTGTAGAAGGCAGCAGATTCAGCCCAAGTCAAGTGCAGAAGGAACAGGAAGTTCCACCCACCAAGACCTGTTACACCTTCCAGTATTATTTTATTTTACATTTTTTAAATTGTGTTAGAGTAGGTGTGAGTGCATTCATGTTATAGTGCACACGTGGAGGTTTAGAACAACTTGAAGACATCAGTTCAACCACATGGATGTCAGGCTTGGTCGCAAGCACCTTTACCAACAGGACTGCCTTGCCAGCTCCAGATTGTTGTTGTTGTGTCTTGTTTTGTTTTGTTGGGGTTTTTGTTGTTGTTGTTTTTGTTTTTTGAGGCAGATTTTCTCTGTGTACCTTTGGAGTCGATCCTGGAACTCACTCTATAGACAAGGCTGGCCTCAAACTCACAGAGATCCTCCTACATCTGCCTCCCAAGTGCTGGGATTAAAGGATGACCTGNCCTGCCACTGCCGAGCCAGTCCCAGTTTTTAACAGAAAAGTATCAACTTGGGTATATTTGACTTTCTTAAAGATTATATATTTTTTCTAAACTAGTGAATTAGCTTTGAATGTATTACATTTTTGTTCTCTGAGTTTCTGCTAGGAAAACTAACTGTATAAAAACAGTTTGCAGCTTAATTACATTCGGCTGCTGAAGTTAAACTCAGAAACAGTTCTGTTTGACTGAGAGACAATATTTTCTTTCGTCAGGATTCTGCACTCTGTGCAGTGCACATAAACAGGCTCGACACAGTACCAGATGATTACTGGATTGGAAATAAATACTAGTTTGTTTTGAGAAAGGCTTATTTTTAGCTTTAGATGCTATCTTAGTGTCTTGTGGTAAAAAAGTGCCTATGATGCAGGTCTTCTGTGCTAGACGTAGTTACTCCTTTACTTGGTGGGATGAGAAGTCTAATGGAGTGACCACACGTCCTCGTTTGTTGCCAGTTTTGGATTTTTCTTTCATCTCCTGGTCTAGTTATCAATGTTAGTTATTTCACTCTCAGAAGTACCCCTCTTTGGATGCTAGATTTGCTTGGTTTGCTTTGCTGGATGTTGTCTGTTTTGAGACATGATTTACTGTGCCTGGGCTGGGCTTGAATTCAAAATCCTGGTGTCTCAACCTCCTGAGTGCTGGAGTTACAGGTGTGTGCCACTATGACCAGCTTTTGGACAGTCGGCTTGGGTATTACAGGAGTGTTTCATGATAGTAGTTTCAGCCCATTAAAACCTCTGATGCTGGAAGTCAGCCCTTTAGCCTTTGGAAAATCTAGGTGCCAGTGCAGAGAGAACCAGCAAATGAAGTGCATTTGTAATCTCACTCTTCTACACAACAGTAATGTGGCACAAAGCAGAAACTCACCCTGAGAGTTTTAAAGAGACACATTAAAAATTTCTTGTTGATATCTTCCATGAGCATAAGCATTATTAACCTTATTTGCAGGAATTTGTCCTTTTTCAGGACTGTGTTCCTGTCACTCAGAATAGTGCCTGACATAGTATGTACAAAATCAACATTTTTAAGTGGTAAAGTCAAAAGTCTCTGCATTACAAATTTTATAATCTAGTGTAAAATTCAATCATGTAGATAATTATTATAATACAGATCTGAAAGTATTGTGATGATTTAAAAACAGAGACATCCCTGTAATTCCAACTCCTAGGAGGCAGAGGAATGAGAACCAAGAGTTCAGTGATAGCCTGAGCTACATGATGTCTCCAGAAACACACAGGTATAGTGAAAACACTGGAGATCTGATTTTCATTGTTCCCATTTTAATTTTACAAGCTGGGTTACTTGGAAGAAAAACATTTGATGATTTAAAGCAAAAGCTTTCACTTATATAGTGTCACCAAGCATAACCTTTTACTGCTGATGCATAGGACAGAGGTAGAGGCAATGACAAGAAGACTATAGCAGAGCAAACAAGG
Organism: Ellobius talpinus; assembly: GCA_001685095.1. NCBI lineage: Eukaryota > Metazoa > Chordata > Mammalia > Rodentia > Cricetidae > Ellobius > Ellobius talpinus. The sequence continues at coordinate 16,349 of LOJH01003912.1, forward strand.
GGTAGCCAGATTCCCAGTCAATGATCATTTTTTTCTGTGTCTGGTCGGCCTTGTTTATTCATTCAGCCAAACAACTGTTATTTGTGTGACTTTAAACTAACTTCTGTGAATATAAACTTTATAAAGACATTTAATATGTCCTAAATACTTTACCCCTCTCTTCATTTTAAGATAAAGAAACTTGGGTCTAGAGAGATGACTCAGTAGTTAAGTTCACTGGCTGTTCTTGCAGAGGACCCAGGTTTGATCTCCAGCATCCACATGGCAGCTCAACTGTCTGCTAACTTCAGTTCCAGGGGATCCAACCTCTTCTGGCTTCCCTGGGCACCATGCACACATGTGGTAAACAGACATACATGCAGACAAAAAAAAGTAAATTAAAAAGGAAGAAATAAAATAACCAATGATTGTGTAGGATATGCCAAAGGAATACAGACAAGTGATGTTAGACTTTAAAGGTGGAGGTGGGGGTACTGTTGCATCCAACAGGAAAAATAAATGTGTTTGTGTTGAGGAAGAGACATTTTAGATCTTCATCAAAGGATAGTAAGAGTTTGGACAAGTAGCATTGAAGAGGGTGGGTGTTCCAATTGGAGTAGCAGAAGCAAACTTTAATGAATGCTCAGTCTTTGGCTAGAGATTAGCATGCAGCTTCAGAATAATTTAGACTGTAGTAATGCTTTCAAGTTCAGAATGACATTTTAAGCTAAATTATCTGGACACAGAAGTAGATTTCTCAGACCTGTTGTCTACTTAGACTAATTTGAGCTCTTGTTGGCTTTTGGAGAATGGGTTCATACTTGTTAGCTGTGGTCTGGACATAGCTTGAATGTTTTCCAGGATATTAGCCTCCTTGAAATAAGGGCTCACATAGATATGCAAAAAAAGGCAAGGTAACTTTACTTGGAGCATGACAATAGTACAGATTAGAGAGGATACACTGTTAAGATTGACAGCAGGCCACATAAGGAGAATTCTTAAGAGCCACAGTCAATGGCCCCTTCTCAAGGTGTCTATAAGGAGAGTGTGGTTACTAAGAGGTGTAGTTTGGGTAGATCTCTCTGTTGGTTCATAGATTAGGTACACAGTCTACCTTATTCTGCATGCATTCAAAACCAGTTCAGGCCAGATAAGCCTTCCCATTATTCATACCTAGATATATTTGAGTAGAAGTTGTCTAAACTTGATTGTTGTTAGGGTGGAGATACACTATTGTTCAGAGAGGTGTATACTTAGCCCAATTCAGGCCAGCTAAGGGTCTGATGTTACTGGGTATATTGTTTGAGGGGTGGCTTATGAGCATAGTATTCGCAGATAAAGGAGTTCAGATTAGAAGAGGGAGGAGGCATGTGCATGACCAAAGCCAAATAGGGTCCCAGGTTACTAAACTATTCCCTGTGCTTGCCTTCCTCACACTTACTGTATTTTTTTAAAAATAATTACGTATTTTGCAGCTTGTGGACTGATAATGTTCATCTTTTACTCTGAGTATATTAAGAGATCATTGAAGATTTGATTTTTGTAAATGAAAATTATGGGGCAATAAAATGTTCTCAATGTAGATAGAGGCTTATTTTTTATATAAAAACTGTTTTATAAGTGTTTATATTTTGTTTATATTTTGAGACATCTATGTAGCTCAGGCTGACTTCAGGTATGCTGTGTAGCTGAGGATGGCCATGAGCTTCTAGTCCTGCTGCCTCCACCTCTCAGTTGTTGGAATGCAGGTCTATCCTCCCACTTTGCAGTACTGGGATCAAACCTAAGGCTTCACGCAAGCTAAACGAACATTCTGCCTAGCTTCATCTACAGCTCTTAACATTGTTACATTCGTTTAAAACAAAACAAAACTATTTCAGTCTTTGTGGCTTCTATGGCTTCTGTTGATTAGTTGTTTTAATTTTTTTTTAATCAGGGTCTCTACTAGCTGAGGTTGTCCTGGAACTTATTCTATAACCAGGCTGGCCTCAAACCAGGGTTTGTTGGCTCTGGATTTGTGCACATGTGTATGTTTTTGATGGTCACTGTTGGTGATCATCAGGCTTTACCATCCACAATTGACAGACGCAGAACTTGCTGTCTTCCCAGTGCATTTTGTAAAGCCTAGGATTTGAAATAACACCCTTTTCTCTGGGATGCTCTTGGGTTTTGTTTGTTTGTTTTGTATTTTAGGCAAGGTCTTTTGTATCCCAGGCTAGCCTCAAAATCCTGACCCTCTGCCTCCACCTCCCAAACAATGAGATACAGGTATGCACTACCGCATCCAGTTTTATGCAATGCTAGAGACTGAATCCAGGGCTTTGTGCAAGCTAAGCACTTTATCAACTGGGCAGGCATATCCCCAGCCCTCTTGTCTTATTATGTATATACTTAGAGTTTTAGTGACAAAGACTCAGCCAACAGCTTTCCTGGACAATGATAAGCTAGAATGACAGCTTTCTGTCTTGTTCACTGTTTTTCTGTTGATACAGTATGTTTTTAGTCAGTTTTTAAAATTATTTTTGGGGATGTGTGTGTGTCTGTCTGCCTGTTTTGTCTGTCTACATGAGATCAGAGATGTTTCATCCCTCTAGAGCTGTAGTTACAGGCAGTAATGAGTCACCTGCTATGGGTGCTGGGAACAGAATTTGGGTTCAGTGCAAGAGCAGTCTGTGTTCCTAACCAATGAGCCATCTCTCCAGCCCCCATGATTTTTAAGTCAGTTTTAAGTTGAAATTGAGGTAGTTCTGATTTTTGACATTCTGTACAATAAATTAGTTTGCTTCAGGGGGGAAGGAATTTGTCTTTTGCCTGGGAAAGCTATGCCATTCAAATAGTTGAACAGAATGACCTTGTATCCCATTGATTTCTGCAGAGAAGCATGGGTATGCTTCAGAAGAGGTCAGTGGTTCTAATTGAAGCACACACCCACTTCTCTCTGCTTGCAGAGGCACCGCACTTTCTGTTGCAGGGATGATGATGAGATTTAGGGCTGACCATTTGTTAAAAGAAAACATAACTTGCTTACTCTGGCATGTTGCTGTTTTTCTTTTCTTCAGAAAGCATTATTTGAAATTGACACTGTCCACAAACCAGAGTCTCTTTGTCCATGTATTTAATGCTTTTGTTTTCATTTCAGATGAAATCTAGGTTGAAATTTCCTTCTCTGGACTTGATTTGAAAAGGATAGAGAAATTAAAGGAAGAAAATTCATTAAGTCTTTTGTATTTATGGTTGGAATGTTCTTTAAACTAGGAATGGCAGGAGTTTAGAATTCATATCTGAAATGGATTAGAGTATGTTTTAACTCTCGTGTATAAGAGAAACTGGCTGGAGGGTTTAATAAACTATAGTATACAAAAATCAAGAATTTACTGTGTCCTTTGGGAAAGTCGCTTGACTGCCATATTTGTTCCAACATTGTATCACATCAGGATGAAGACGTTTTAAAGGTGCTTGAGCCAAGCCTGACAACTTCAGTTTGGCCCCCAGGACTCCCCCATAGTGGAATGAGAGAACTGACTCCCCAGGGTTGTCCTGTGAACTCTGTAGGCAAGCTGTGGTGTGTGCTCGCACACACAGACTCACACTCTGATTCTTGTTCAATCCAGAAAATGAAGACCAGGTTCAATCCTAGCACCTGGGAGCCAGAGTAGGCAGATCTGTATGAGTTTGAGGCCAATTTGTTCTGCATTGTGAGTTCCAGGCCAGCCAGGGCTGCATGATCAGACCTTGGTGCACCAAAATAATGATGATAATAATAATAATGAGAAAGACTATTTTTTAGAGGCAGAATTTCAGTATGTATCACAGACTAGCCTTAGATTTAGAGGTCTTCCTGTCTCAGCCTCCTCAGTTCTGGGAATAGACATGTGACTACTACACCTAGCTTAAGATGAAGATTCTTTTAAAAGAATGAAAAAATAATTATAGAACTCTCCAAGTGTGGCACCTACTTAATATTTAATACTACAAGGTTTCTTTTGTATATCCTGCTTAAAGTTGGTTGCTATCAGTATAAACTGGAAATAGATTGATGTTTCTATTATTCAAAATCAGTTTAAAAAAAGGAAAGCACTGCTGGGCAGTGGCGGCATACACCTTTAATCTCCCAGTACTGTGGAGGAAGAGGCAGACTGGCCTACAGAGCAAGTTCCGGGATAGCCAGCCAGAACTAGCCTGACTTGGAAAACAAACAAACAAAAATCAGTAATAAATAAATAAAAATTGTGATTGAAGTTAGCTTTAGCTTTTCAGAGCTTTCTATTCATATTCGTTCTACAGGAAGTAGTTCGATACAATGAGTTCTCTGTTTTCCTAATCCAATTAGAGGCACTGATTTTCTGTGAAAGTATATAGCATCAGTAGTTCCTTGCATATAGAGAACATTGTGTTCTTCCGTTGAATAGGAAAACTAGCCTGCTCTACATTTGAATTCTAGATAGTTTTTTTTTCCTTTGAAACAGGGTTTCTCTGTAGCTTTGGAGTTTGTCCTAGAATTAGCTCTTGTAGACCAGGCTGGCCTCGAACTCACAGAGATCTGCCTGCCTCTGCCTTCCGAGCGAGTACTGGGATTAAAGGCGTGCACCACCATGCCCATCTAGGTAATTTTTATATGACTCTATCACAACTTTTCTATTGTGCTCAACTTGAACTGCTTCAGTGGTTAGCCCAATGCTTGCTTGGCCATATTTTATTTGGACATATTTGCATAACATTGTGGCAGTGTAGAGGAAGAGTTTCTAATAGTTTATGGACTCGAATACTTATCATTCTGTGTGTTATGTTTCTTTTGGTTTTGTTTACTTGTTTTAATTCTCTATGTGTGTTGGTACATGTGGAAGCCAGGAGTCAACATCAGCTGGATTCCTCAGTTGCTCTCCACCTAGTTTTTCTGTTTTGTTTTTTGAGACAGGGTTCCTGTATGTAACAGCCCTGTTGTTTTGGAGCTTCCTTTGTGGACCAGGTTGGCCTCAGACTCACAGAGATCCTCCTGCCTCTACCTCGGGAGTGCTGAAATTAAAGGTGTGTGTGTGTGTGTGTGTATGTGTGTGTGTGTGTGTAAAATAAGATGGTTATTCTACGTTCATTTCAAAATCCTTGCTAGGCAATGGTGGCACACACCTTTCATCTCAGCACTTGGGAGGCAGAGGCAGAAAAACCTTTGTAAATTCTGGTCTACAGAATGAGTTCCCAGGACAGTCAGAACTGTTATACACAGAGAAACTCTGTCTTGAAAAGCTGAAAAGAAAAGAAAAAGGAAAAATCCTTGTGATTAATTTAGACTTTGCTAGCCTGAGGTCAAAGAAGAAAAATCTGTTGTGCCAGAAGCTGTGCCATTCTGAAGCTGACTCCTAGGTTTGAATATCAGCTTTACCTCTTACTGCTTATGTGATCTCGGGCATGCTTCCTGATCTCTCTGTGCCTCAGTTTCCTCATTAATAAAATTTAAATAATAGTGGTACCTGCCTCAGAGTTATTTTGAAGATTAAAATGAGATGGACGGGCAGGAGAGCATTTGGAACAGTGTGCGGCAGCGAGTGCTGGAAGAGTAGTCAGGGAAGGTCACACAGGAGTAGACCTCATGGAGACCTGAAGGTAGCAAGGTGTGTCCATCCACAGATGTCTGATGCATTAACATAAGCGGGTGGACTTCCTTTTAAAAAATATATTTATATTCTGATCATATTTACTGTCTACTCCTCCCAGCTACCCACCACCACCACACACCTTCCTATTCCTTTACAACTTTGTGTGCTTTAGTGTTTTGCATTTTTAATGACCCATGTAGACCAGTTTGTGCTGCCCGTATATAATGGATTTGGGGCCACCCATTGGAGTGTAGTCTGCCTGCCAGATTCCATTCCCTTAAAGAAAACTGACTTCCTCTCTCCAAGAAATAAATCACACCCCCATACATACTTATATACATAATAAAAAAAATAAAACTCAGGGGCTGGAGAGATGGCTCAGAGGTTAAGAGCATTGCCTGCTCTT
>LOJH01003912.1:22364-37656 GCA_001685095.1 Ellobius talpinus
CATCTGTAATGGGGTCTGGTGCCCTCTTCTGGCCTGCAGGCGTACACACAGAAAAAATATTGTACACATAATAAATAAATAAATATTTAAAAATAAATACTTTTAAAAAAAGAAAAAAGAAATAAATCATCAACTGTAAACAGCCCCTCCATTATACAGGAAAGCTGACTGGCTTGATCTCATTCGGGTCTGTGCAGGTGACTGCTATGAGTTGATGGTGCCCAGATGGACTTTTGCAAAAGTCTAGAAATAAACCTACTCTGCATATGGTGGGAAAAGTTTTAAGTCTTTTCTTTTTGTAATTTTTTAAGTTTTATTTTTATTATTTTTATTTCTATGTATGAGTCTGTGGTTCATGCCCAGAGTAGGCCATTGATCCCCTGAAGTCCAACATAGGTGTTGGAAACCAAAGTCCTCAGGAATAGTAGCAATTGCTCTTAATCTCTGAGCTATCTTTCCAGCCCCTGAGTTTTATTTTTTTTATTATGTATATAAGTATGTATGGGGGCGTGTATTTTCGTGTAAGTGCAGATGCCCATGGAGGCTGGAGTGAGAGTTACGGGTGGCTGTAAGCTGCCCAGTTCCTCTGTAAGAGCAGGAAGCACTGAGCCATCTTTCCAGTCCCTGGAAGAGATTTTTTTTAATGACTTATTTTTATATTTTGTGCATTGATGTTTTGCCTGCATGTATATCTGATGTGAGGGTGTTGGGTCCCCTGGAGTTACAGACAGTTGTGAACTTTCATGTTGTTCTGGGGATTAAACCAGAGTTCTCTGGAAGCGCAGCCAGTGCTTTTAACCACTGAGCCATCTCTCTAGCCATATAATAGACTTTTGTAAAAGTAAGATTTTTTATTTATTTTTTTAAGCTGGACTGGGGAGATGTCTCAGCGTTAAGAGCACTTGCTGCTCTTCTAGGCTATCTGGGTTTGATTCTGTAATGCCAGTCCCAGGGGATCCAGTACCCCTTTTGGTGTCTGCGGGCACCTAACATTCATGAGCATGGATATACATTCAGGCAAAACACTCACACACATAAAAATAAGCATTTTTCCAAAATAAAGTTTTAGAGGTGTTAGCTCTTAATTTGGAGTGGACTTAATACCTGTGTTCTTTAACCTTGGTTCAGCTCAGCTCAGCAGCACTCCTAAACCTCCAAACCTCCGTCCAGACCAACTCCGCAATAGCTCTCTCTTCCTCTCTATTACCTTTACCAAACCTTTCTTACACGTAGGAATTATAGCATAAATTGCTCCATCAGCCTGAAACCTCAAGAGCCTCCTCCCTGTAGCATTTGTGCCGTCTCCTTTAGGACTTTCCTGTCCACGGGAAGGTCACCCAGGCCTTAGTTCGTTACAGAATCCTAGGATTGTGTTAAAAAGAGCCGGTTTAAAAATTCTCACTCAGATTTTTCCCTTCTCTGCTTTTAAGAGAGCTGCAACAACTTTTTCCCACCAGCTCTTTGAAGCACTTCTGTTCCTGATGAAACCGGGGGGCAGTGGGGAGAGGCCTCCACTCTAGTCTTTTCACCTCTCTATTAAAATATAAATATATCTAAAACTCGCCAGCTGGTGCAAAGGAAATGCCATCAGGTTCTCAACTTCAGAGGATCAGATCTACAAAGGCACACCTAATTTGAGCCTCTGAAAAGCCTGAGAACCCTATTATCATCCCCAAACTGCTTAGCCTTCTGCTTAACCTTTGATTGTGAGCTGCCTGCCGAACTTAATTCAGGTGTGAGAGTTTAAGGAAACTCGTGGGACTATATTTATTTGATCTTTTCTGTCATTTCCCACTGTTGTTACTCCACTTCTATTTTTTTAGGATGCATGTGTTATGTGGGGACCTGGAGGTTTCAGAAGCCACTATAAATATATCAGATTCACCTTAATTGGAGGATGTGGGAAATCGGTGGGGCGCTTAGCTACTTCACAGACCAGCTGTGTCTCCTGCTATCAACTCTACTCGAGAGCAGTACCTCAGGAAACTTAATAGACCTAACACTAGCACAAGTCTGCATTTTATCAGCGTGCTCTTTATTTCTATGCTACTGGTTCTATGCTTTGCTCTATGCATGTTGTTAAATATTAATACCCCTGGATCACATAATTGGCTGTAGGTTTAATGTTACATGTCTAATTAGAGCTCTTTTCCTCTTACTGGTGCTCACTTAGAGGAGGCAGGAAAACCAGATGGTAGAAAATAGGATTAGGTTGTACTGGGCCTAGGACGAAAGCTACTGAGGAGGCTGAGTTAGAAACTGCAAGGCCTACCTAGACTACAAAGTAAGTTCAAGGCCAGCTGTTTTTACTACTTTTATCCATTTATGAGGGAGGGTTGCTCATATGGAGGCTAAAGAACACTTGCAGGACTTGGTTGATCTGGCCTGGCGGCAGCTGCCTTCACCCCACCACACCATTTTGCCATCCCTGGGTTTGACTTTTGGATGTGTGTGCTGCTCGGTTGCAAGATGCTAACCTGTAGCTAGTTGCTAACCACTGTGAGCCCACGGCTGTAGGACCCTTTTCCAGTGCCAGGAACCCACACAGGAAGTTCCCTCAGTTCTCAGAGATTGACTCTTGGAATGAAACCAACTATATATAGACCTACTTCTTAAAGTGGCACGTCCTGTAGAAAACTTTGTTCTGGCTCAAGAACTTTTTGCCCATATGTGACTGAACTCTAAAGAAAACGTATTTTCCAGTCAGAAAATCTCACATAAGACTGCATTAATGCGTGAACAGTGGAAGCTGGAAAAATGAGCCATCCCAGTGGTTAAGAGCACCAGCTCCTTTTCCAGAGGACCCGGGTTCAATTCCCACCACCTACAAGGTGGCTCACGGCCATGTGTAACTCCAATCCCAGGAGATCTGACACCCTCTTCTGGCCTCCTTGGGCACCAAGCTTGCATGTGATACACGTGTGAGCAAAACACCCATACACATAAAATTAAACAAAAACAAAAAAAAAGTGTACTGTAAGGCCAGAAAGTTAAAAAAAGATAATTAAGTGAAGAGCCAGGAGTGGGCACATTTATAATCTCAGCACTTGGAAGGCTAAGATAAAGAGGCTAGCCTGGGCTACAGAGTCTTACCTCTCTTACTTAAGAGTGAATAATTTTCCTTCTCTTTCAGCAGTGATGCTCTTTTGAGATCACACTGGCTTAGAAGAACTTTGTTGAATGGTTGTCCGTTTCCTTTTTTACCTGCCATGTTCAGTTTGCCTGGAGTCTCCCCCTACTTCACCCACACACACACACACCTGGTAGGAGGAGAGACTGATGGGAGAATAAGAGCACAGTTGTACATTTGTATTTCAAGCAGTCCTGAGTTCCAACTGCCCTGCCCAGCTTGCTAACCTTGAGAAGGTTAGTGTTCTCCCTGAGAACAAAACCTGCACTCTTCCTCACGGAGTGAATGAATAATGCAGAGCGCCCGGCACAGCTCCTGGCACTAATGTTTAATAAACTCCTCACCCTTCTCCTCCCTGGAACGATGATGGGGATGACTGCAACCTTGTTCCTTTCCCCTTTGTGCCAGACTCCATGTGATTCTAAACCTCGATGTCTAAATCCTGGCAAGAACAGCGTTGTGCCTATTTTATAAGCAAAGAAATGTGAAAAGTTATGTAACATACCCAGTGTTACCAAGTTGGTAAATGGCAGTCAAGACTCTAACCCTGATCATTTGGGCTCTACATCACACCACCTTCCCACTGGCTAAATCTGTTCAGCCTCTCATTTTCAAAGATCGGTTTGCAGGCCTTTTTCCTTCTGAAGTGTAACTGTTTTGCTTTTAGCTTGTTGTGTGGTCTTATATTTCTGGGGTTTGCTTCATCTTTTAGCAGACAGGGTACAGTTGAGGACAAGGGTGGAGTCTAGCACTAGAGGTCTGCTTCAAGCTAGGTGTGACCTTTGTTTGATTCATCATTTACCCTTCTAAACCTTTCACTTCTTTATGTGGTGATTTTGGTAGTAGGACTGACTTCTTGGAGTTAGTGGACAAGACAAAGCAAAATAACAAAATGTCAAGTATATAGCAACTGTTTTTCCTTTTTGGTCAAACAACTGTGTCCATGTACAAAAAAAATCCAGTTTCCTTGTCCTTGTGCATCATTTTATATATCAGTGTCAGTCTCTCTCCAGTCCCATGACTGTTTGCCTTGCATTCGTGTGTCTTTTTTCTCTGTCCCGTCATTGAGCTAGCATGTTCTCTACACCCACTTGGTGCCCAGTCAGTATTTATTGATGTTAATGATGGTGGTTAAACAAAGATGCTCTTGGCATCAGTCCTGCAGCCTCTGAGACTGCTTGAGTAATCATGACTTCCTAAAAACAGAAATGTTCAATTATCGTACTCCTAATCGAAGGTCAGAATTTAATGTCAGCGTTTGTTTCTGTGGTGATTGTGCCGCTTTTTGACAGTTAGTGCACTCGGAGTTTCTGGCATGAAGCTGATTATTCCTGCGTTCTTAAATTACTTCCTGAAGGAGATGTAGCATCCTAGAGATAAATGTGTTAAATAAATATTGATCATAGTTCAGATTTGTTTTAATTGGAGCATGAGGTCAGGGAAGGCTCAACATTGAGGTGTTTGTTGTTGGCTGCCAGGCTCTAGATGAGGTTTCTAATCTCATAAATTACGCAAACCTGTTTGTCCATTGGAGAGCCCTCTTTTTTTCTCTTCCCTTCTGTCCTACCTCATTTGCTTGATCCCTAGGTTTCTTAACCCCCTTTTCCTCTAATTCTGTCCTAAGCCACCTTTGTGGGAATCTGGTCAGTGTTCACTCGGAGCTCAGCCACTGACACATGAGTGTGTAAACTAGCTAAATTGTCCTATCATCAAGGTTGAGTTTCTAACTCAGTTTATAGCTGGTGATTTGTTTGCATGATCTTTTTAAGGTTTATTTTTATTTAATCATGTACATCCCTTTGTGTCTGTGTAGGAGTACATGCACAGGGTGCTGTTGCCTGTGGAGGTCCAAAGACTTAGGCAGCAGCGTCCCTAGAGTTGGAATTACAGGTGGTTGAGAGCTACTCAATTTGGGTTCCAGAAAAAGAATTCAGCTCATTTACAAGAGTAATGCATGCCCCTAACCACTGAGCAACCACTCCAGCCCCATAATTTTCATGCCAAGATTTTTTCTAATAAAGGGATAAAAAAGTGTGAATTTCTTTTGCAGAGAAATGTGAGATAGTAGCCAAAATGAAAATTCCCTTCACATGACCTTTCATTTGATAGAAAGTAAAGATTGCTATTTCTTTTTTCCTTTTTCTTCTGTCTGTTGGATTGATTGGGTTTGGGTCCTGGAGGCTGAGCCAGTGCCTTGTATGTATTTTTCTACTGAGCTACATCACCCGCCTTTGTATTTTGAGACCGAGTCTCACTGAGTTGTACAGGCTGACTTGAATTTACAGTGTGGTACACACAGGACTCAGACTTGAAGTCCTCCTGAGGAGCTCATGGCGTCACTAAGCTCCATCCCTGGCCCAAAGAGTTAACAGTGGTAGCCACACTTCTCTCCCCCTGCCACTGCTGGGGATGGGATCCCAGGGCCCTAACACTGTCTAAGCAAGCAGTTTTTAATGAAGGTAAATCCCTAGTCCTACTCTAATTCATTTTATCATATCTAATAGTTCCCAAACTTACATTTTATTTCAACTTTGACTTCTCATCTAAAGCTTGACTTAATATTTCCAATAATCTAATTTATAATCCTTTGTTTTTTTCTGTTTTTCTATCAAGGGCCAATAACCAACCCCTCTATTTTACCACAGCCCAAAATTTCCCTGGAATACCTTGTCACATAAACAATAAACAAATAAATGTTAACATATATACATGGAGGGGGGCACACTCTTTTTAGTTTTCTCAAAAGTATTTAATAGAGACTGAGTGATTTAGGTAACCACATATGATTCATAGATGGAGAGAGAATTTTTCTGGTTTTTTTTNCCCGCCTCTGCCTCTCGAGTGCTGGGATTAAATGTGTTCTCCACCACTGCCTGGCTGAAAAAATATTCCTTGAGTTGTCAGAGTTTTATAATTTGCCTAACAGGATAAAATAAGTTTGGAGACAGAGGATACTCAGGAGGTAGAAGTGGACAAAGATAGTAAAATGTCTGTTCATTGAGGTACTTTTTAACCTTGGTTCTTTTTCAGATAGGGCTGAAGGGTAGCATCATTTGATCTATCAGTCTGCTGCTCATCACTGAGAAGGCCAACACTGTTAAGAGTAGATTTCAGTGCACTGTGCCTCCTTAACCACTCCCAGCCTCTGTATACTATGTCTCTAAATAGGAATAGTTGCAAGTTAGTTACAAATGAAATGACACAGAAGCAAATACAGGTTTTCTAATTTGAAAAAAAAAGACCAAGATACTTTCTGCTTTAGTCCTCATAACCTGTAACTAAAAGTTCAGAATTCTTTTTTTTAAATATTTATTATGTATACAATATTCTGTCTGCATGTATGCCTGAAAGGCAGAAGAGGGCACCAGACCTCATTACAGATGGTTGTGAGCCACCATGTGGTATCCTCTGGCCTGTAGGTTAGCCTGGGGGAGGCATTTTTCTTTATTGATGCTTGATATGGAAAGGCCCAACCTATTTTGGTTGATGCCACTTGTGGGCTGGTGGTCCTGGGTGTATAAGAAAACAGACTGAGCAAACCAGTAAGCAGCATTTCTTCATAGCCTTTGCACCACTTCCCACATCCAGGATCCTGGTTTGAGTTCCTTCCCTGACTTCCCTGCATGATGACACCCTGCATACACATAATTTTAAAATAATAAAAGTAAATCCATTTACAAAAAAGAAAGAAATGTAAGATAGTCTTTATTTTATGCTGACAGGAAGTGTGACCTGGGGTAAGTCACATAAACCCTCTAGCCTAGGTTTGTATGCCTGTTAAGTAACATCCTCTGGTAATCAGTATTTGAGAAAGCAGTAAAGGAGTTTGAAACGGTAACTTTTTAAAGGAAATCAACTCCTTAAGGCAGCACAGAGACTTTGTTGTCTTCAGCACCTGAGCTTAAGAGCTGCAGTGCCTGCTCCCAAACTCACCCATTTGTCGTTCATTTGCATCATTCATTTTCCTGAAACAAATCAGAACATTTTGAAATTCATATTTCATGGAGCTGCTTAACTAATTGCCGCAATCAGCAGCAATTTATTTTATACCAGGGCTGTTCAAATCACTCTGAGGTTGGCATACCATGCACAGTGTGTTTTTAGTGGTCTTATTTTTAATGACAAGTTTTTATCTAGGAAATAGTTAATCTGCTAATATTCTCCTGGAAGTCCAAGCTCTGGATCTATAGGTCATCTTCACCCAGTCATAACTTGAAAGACCATAGCAAAGCCATTGACTCAGTAGGTACACCAGCTGTTAGAGAGGCTGTCCTATTTAGAAGGACCAAGAGAGGGTAATAGCACCCTGTTTCCACTCTTGCGTGGAGACCCTCATTAAATTACTCAAACAATAATCAGATAGATGCTGTTCAAGTTAATGGCACCTCTGAGGCCCTGTCAAGAGAGCTTTATTTAATGTGCAACAGACCTGGAGTGATGCAGGTGCCTTTTCAGGCCCTCATTTAATTTAAGTTGCTTTAGTTGTCATGGCAACTAGTTTAGACATCTGGGAGACAGTATGCTGGGGATTGAGACTTCAGAGGATTTTGCCAGAGCAAAGCAGAAACCTTATAATGCAATATGTGTTACCACTGAGTTTGTGCAGTTACAATGCTAAATTTTCAAATTCAGCAATTGTGTTTTCCAAGAAAAATTTAAAATTTTTATCCTAGTGGTTTAATTGTTTTGTGTGATTTTGTAAAAATGCTCCATTCATGGAATAAAGATGTATTTCTCTTAAAATGTACTGTGCTAAACTTAAAACATAGAAAACTAATTTTCTGCTATTTTAATAATTAAAAAACCTCATATCAAACTTTTCAGTGTTGTATGTTCAAGAGGGATTTGAGGGAGTGAAGACATTTCTATACAGAGGTGACAGAGAAGCATAGAAGTTGACAGGAGCTCTGCGTCATTTGGCCTAGACTTCTGGCTTAACTAGAATTTACTAACCCAGCCTGTCTTCTCCTGAACAAGGCTTAGTAAGCATTCATTTAAATTTCTCCTTAAACATCTTCCTGGAAAACTGGAAGGGTTTTCAAGTCCCTCGATCCTGGAGACAGTGGTATAGTGATATAGCTGCTTGGGTTTAGCAGAAGAAATGCCAGCTGGGTTATGTTTTGTGGGGGATTTTAAACTTGAATTTGTGGTCTTTGTTTGGAAGAACTGACTTATATAAATCACTCTCTGTTCAATGGTATGAAATTTTTGTCTGATTCATCTAGCTCTATTAGGTATGAGCCTCATCTTGACTTGGTGTCTGTAAATGCTGAATGAAGTATCATATTTTATTTAGAAATTGGTAATTAGTTACAAAGTATCTGTTGTGGCTGGAGAGATGGCTCAGCTGGCAAAAGTGCTTCCTGCTCTCTGAGTCACAATGACATGCAGCTATTGCCACCATCTCTGTCTAGAGGACTGGTTCTTAACATTTGGAGGTCAAACAACCCTTTCACAGGAGTTGCATTGATATCCTCCATGTCAGATATTTATATTACGATTCCTAACAGTAGCAAAATTCAGTTAACAAAGTAGCAATGAAAAAATATATGATTGGCAGCCATCACAACAACAGAAACTGCTGTATTAAAGGGTCTCAGCATTATCAAGGTTGAGAACCACTGGACTATCATCATGACTATACCCTGATAATGTGAAAATGATGCTGTTGCCCTTCTGCTTGCCTGTACACCAGCTGCCATGCTAACACTGAAGTTTCTGGCATCACAGCTGGGCTGCTAGTCATGTAGTGCAGAAGACAGAACAGATAGAGCCCGTTCTTCATCCAGGCAAGAAAAAAACATTCAGTGCTGAAGAAGAAGCTGTGGGTAAACTCAGCAGATATGACAGATGAGTGTTTTAGCGTACGCTTTAGGACTTCTTTCCCCTGAATAAAACCTCAACTTGAGAACTGTCTTACTCCATTTGGGCCACTATAAAGAAATAATTGAAAGCTTTGTAGTTTATAAATGGTAGGAATTTGTTCTGGAGGTAGGAAAGTTCAGAGGTAAGGCGCCTGATGGATTTGATGTCCAGTAAGGGCCTTCTTCCTATTGAAGAGTCTTTTCACTATAACCTGCAATTTTCGTGGAGCTAACGAGCTCCCTCGGGCCTCCTTTATGGGGACACTAATCCCATTCATGGGGCTCTGCCCTCATAACCTAATCACCTCCCAAAGGCCCTCCCTCCCAGTGTTTTGGGGTTAGGATTTCAGCATGAGAGCTTTGGGGGAGCATCAGCATTCAAACCACTGGAAGACAATAATGGCATCTGTGCAGGTTCTTCTGTTTCACGTAGTTTTCCTCTATAATGTTCATTTACTTGATCCTTGAAACTTAAGAGAGCCAAGAATTGAATTCAGTCACGACACACACTTGTAATCCCAGCATTGGAGAGGCTGTGAAAGTTGGAGCCAAGCCTGGACTACATATAATTAGTGACACCTTGTCTCAATTTTCTGTTTGTGTATATGCAAAGTAGTAGTGTTTTTTTTATTTTTGTCCTGTGATTAGTATTTCTTAGAAAAAATGGTGTATACAGAAGGATTAATATTCTTAACATGGAATCTGCCTTACAAGTGAAATGTATTACACTGTACAAAATACAGCAAAGGGCAAGGGCATGTGGCTCAGCTGCAAGAGTGTTTGTCTAGTGCCTTAGTTAGGGTTACTATTGCTATGGTAAAAACACCATGACCAGAAACAAGTTGGGGAGGAAAGGGTTTATTTGACTTACACTTCCAAATCACTGTTGATCATCAAAGGAAGTCAGGACAGGAATTCAAACAGGGCAGGAATAAATGCAGAGGCCACAGAAGGATTCTGTGTACTGGCTTGCTCCCCGTGGCTTGCTCAGCCTACTTTCTTATAGATCCCAGGATCATCAGCCTGGGCTGGCCCTACCCACAATAGACTGGGCCCTTCCTGTTAATAACTAAGAAAATGCCATACAGGCTTGGCTGCAGTCCGGTCTTGTAGGGGCATTTTTTCAACTGAGGCTCCCTCCTCTCAGAAGCTTGTGTCAAGTTGACATTAAAGTAGCAAGCCCATCTAGCATGTTTAAGCCCTGAGGTTTCCATCCCCAGCATCTCATGGACCAGGCATGGTGCTCATCCCAGTACTGAGGAGGTAGAGGCAAAAAGAACAGGGATCAAGGTCATTCTCAGCTCCATAGTGAGGCCCTCCTTTTTGAGACAAGAGGACCTTAATGTTAGGGCCTAGAACACAAGGTTACCATTGGCTATCAAGTTGGGCCAATCCTGTTTTTAAAAGGGGGGCACACAAGATTGGCTCTCATTATCATGTTCCTCTTTTTCTCTCCAGCTCACACATGTGACCTGTAAATATGTAAGTGGTTTTCAACCTGAAACTGTCGGTTTTCATTCCTTTCTACACCCATCCAAAAATGTTAGTAAATGATTAAAAGTTAAGACTTAAAAGGGCAGAAATCTAAGCTGGATGTAATGAAAACACAAAACAGGTTCATTTTTACAGGATATAAAAATAAGCATAGGAACTGGAGGCATTAGGTGTTGCCTCAGAAAGCAGGAATGCAGATGAATCATAAAAGATTGACTACACAAGGTGGGGGGAGGGGAAGTACCAAGGCTGCATCATCCCCTAATCTGCAGCAGAGTACACACAGCATGCTGATCCTTGGTATCTCTGACTCTTCACCCCACTCACGCAGGACCCTGGCATCCTAGCCTATGCTTCTAATAGGGCTCTTTTAATGGAAGATTAATTCACCAGAGAAGAGCAACTTGTGGCATAGTATAGAAGAGGAATATTAAATAAGCACTTAATATAAAAAGATCTGAATAGCATGAGAAATTGTTCACTATATTTTAAACTTCAAAATGATGTACTGTAATTCTACTTGAAAAAATTGATTAGATTTACATAAAACTATAATTTTTGTTTCAAGATTTTTAATAAAGTAAAAAATTAAAGATAACTTAGATTTTCAACAGTGATGGATTAGTTAAATGAAAATTCTGGAAATGGGGGTAGTAGCATAAACTTATACTCCCAGTACTTGGGAGGTAAGGGGTAGAACAGAAATTCAAGGCTGTCTGCTACATGGTGAATTCAAGGCCAGTCTGTGCTCTATGAGACTGTCTTGTAAGAAAAGGGGACCTGGGTAGTTTTCATCTTCTCTTTTATTTACCAAGTTTTGTACAAAGAAAATTTTTATTTTACTTTGCTTTTGTTTTTCAGGGAAAAATATAGAAAACTTCAAAAATACACCAAAGTAGAGATAAGAATATAACTCCTACATCACTCTGGAGGCAGAGGCAGGTGGATATCTGAGTTTGAGACCAACCTGGTCTACAGAGTGAGTTCCAGGACAGCCAGGGCTACACAGAGCTCTGTGTCAGAAAACTAAACAAACAAAAAATCTCCTGAAATGCCCAGCTTCAATATTTCTCATTTTTTCCCATTCTTCTCTATCCCTACCCCTCCTTGGAGGAGGGCAGGATTGTTTTAAAATAGATTGCAAATATCACATTATTTAACTTATAAATGATTTATGTGTTTTTGATAAGGACCCTCATCAGAACATATGAATGTGTCATTATGGTATCTTAACATTGGTTTATCCTTAATATCCATCCCTAATTGCCCCCAGGGCTCTCTTTGAACCAGGTTCTAAACAGGACCCACATAGTTGTACTTGGTTATTAAGTCTCTTAGATTCTCTTTGATCCCAAGCATCCCTTCTTGCCTTCCCTCCATCTATCACATGGACTTTTTGAGGAAGCAGGCAGGGGAGCATATGTGACTTAAGCTGTATGATAGTGGTTACTCTCTGGGTAGAGGAATAGGGTTTGGTTAACGTGTGATCTTCAAGAGTGACCAGTGCCAATTAGTCCCAGTACTCTGGAGGCAGAAGCTGGCAGATCTCTGAGTTTAAGATTCTGTCTTGAAAAAGGAAAAAAAAAAGGATTTTAAGATGTGACTACTCACATAACCTCCTGCCTGGATAGCACTGGGGATGGGTGTATCCCCAGCCTGCTTGCAGCCCTCTCTGCTTAAGACCTGCTTCCTAGAGGGCTTGAGTTCTGTACAGTAAATGCCAGTTCCTACATAAAAACACAGGTTTGTACTGGCTGCTGTATTTTAGGGATGTAGGGTCTCCAGTGAGAGTGATGACAACAGGTTGGTGAATGAGAAAAAGCCTAATTGTAGCTAAACTCTGAAGGTAAAGCCAGCAGGGCTTTCTCTTGGAAAGATGGAGAGAGTGAGATTCCAAGGATGACTTCCAGGTTTGTGTTTGGTGGTGTGAAGAAAAGGAGTAGGTTGGATTTGAATATTCAAGAGAGTGAGTGTGATGAAGAGAACGGAGGACCAAGGCTGGGATGTTCTAACATTTGGAGGAGAGGAAAGGAGAAGGAACAGAAGACAGCTAGAAATAACAGCCAGTGAGAGACGAGCAAAGCCTCCCAAGTGTCCTAAGGCCATCTAAAAGTATCTCTAGGAGGGGGCAGTTTTCACCCATTGTGTCAGATGTTAGCACAGATTCTCCCCTGCCTCTGTGTTGTTCTTAACTGCTAGCTTTAAAAGCTGTGAAGGGAAGATTATCTAAAGAAAAGTTCCAATTAAATCATAAAATCATGCAAACTTTTAGTGAGTTTTTAATTACATCCAGGGTAAAACATAAGTCTATTATTCTAACAGATATAGCAAAGGGGTTCCTTAACATTGATGTGTCTTGTCAAAATTCTGGGTTCCACTTCTCCATGGCTTCCTAGTCTCCAGCTTTTGATCTCCTGCCGTGTGTCAATTGAACAAATGCCTGAGACTACAACTGAGCACAAAGTATCAGAAGCGTGAACTACATGTACTAATAGGCTTTCATAAACACATGCCGAGTTAAGGAAGTGGAAGGCTACATTGTTCTGATTGTGAGGAGGCTTGAATTAACCGTTTCATGTGTTTTGAGCAGCACCATACTTTATAAAGTACTTAAACCACAGTTGATGGGTAGATTGTGATCATTTTTGCTGGTGTTTTAAAATGGGCTCACCAACCCCTTATTTTCATTTAAAGGACACCCCGGTTGCTCACCAAAATCTTGAGATTAATGGGTCTTTGTACTTCTCCTTGGCCTGGTGGTTACATGTACATTTCTCTTGTTTGTGATTATTGTAGAGGATCTCTGGTTTTTACTTCAGTTCTTAAACTTGTGAATTCTTTTAATTTAGGCACTGTTAATCCTGTAGTGTCTGGAATTCTCACCTTCATCAGTCTAAAAGCTAGCTGTCTTCACTTCCCAGTCTTGAGAATGGAAGTTACTCTTTAATCTGATGACTTCACTGAGGGGGTTGGGGGCCAATTCTCTGACATCTCCTTAACTTAAGATTTGAAGATACGTTGTCACAGAATTGATGCAGAGTGACCTACATAAAATCATCGTCTCTCCTCAGCCACTCAGCTCAGATCATGTCAAAGTTTTTCTTTATCAGATTTTGCGAGGTAAGATTTTCCCTTTACCAAGAAAAAGGCAGTGTGGTGGTATAAATGAGTCGTTTTGTTCTTCATTTGAACTTTATTCTGGCCTTCCAAGCCTTGTTCTCCAAAGATCTTTTTGTCTGAAGCAAAGTTGTTTCACTGTTTTTGTATTTGATGTTAAACAAGAGGCGTGAGTGTTAGAGGTACTAGGCGTTGATCTTGGATCCTTGAGCATGCTAGTCACATCCCTGCCAACCAGAGGCTTTTAAGGTGACCAAGTATTTTTTATTTTCATTAGGGCAGAGAAGGCAGGCGAGTGGGCTGATCTAGAAAGGCAAGTAAACAGTGGTTTGTCACAAATCCCACTAACTGCCTTTAGCTCTTCCCAGCCTGTGGCATCAGATGACTAAGTTAAAAAGTGACTGTCCTCTATGGAAGACATCCATCCTTCAAGTCTGAGTATCGCCTGGCATAGCTGAGCCCCACTTAGCTCAAAGTGACCATTAAAGCCCAAAGCAGATGGAGAAGACTGGTAGAGAGAGCAGCTAAGTAACGCCGGACTGTGCATGCAGAGCATAGACCTGACTGAGAAGCCATTTAGGCCACTGTGACTGATGCCTCCTCTAGCCCCCAGCTGTGCCCAGAGTTCTACCTTGACAAATGGAGAATTATTTAAAGGTGAAACCACTTTCTTGTCTGGTGAATACTTTTTTTTACAGTATTCACAGAATTACATTCTACCAAAAAAAAATTGAAAGCGTCTTCCAAGTATTAAAACGCATAAGCAATATTACTACAACAACAATAACAAAAAGTTCACCTACAATGAATTTGTTGATATTCTGTGGTGGGGGAAATGAGAAGGGGTCTTGACTCATTTACAGTTGTGAAGAAAATGTCTTACAAAGGTTTATTTTTTAATAAAGGAAGAAAAGAATAAGTGTAAGATTGAGGCTTAGAGCAGTACTGATGTCTTTCAAGATGTCACATATATTTTGAGATGACTTAGTGTCCTCTTGACTGTCAGCAGTCAAAGTGCTGCTGGCAGATTTGGGCACGACCCTGAGTTTTGTCACTGAAATGCCTGTCCTGGGAAAGGCCTCCCACCGGTTAAT
This sequence comes from Ellobius talpinus, assembly GCA_001685095.1. Classification (NCBI taxonomy): domain Eukaryota; kingdom Metazoa; phylum Chordata; class Mammalia; order Rodentia; family Cricetidae; genus Ellobius; species Ellobius talpinus. The sequence continues at coordinate 37,064 of LOJH01003912.1, forward strand.
GGAAACTTCTTCAGTGAAGCAGGCTCAGAGTCACAGGTTGGGCGTATCAGTAGCAGAACTCCATCCACATGGAGGAGCATGGCCTGACAGCCTTACCTATTCTTCAAGCCATGTAATCTTTTCAATTATAGACATCGTCTCTGGTGTGGGCAGACACTATTGTGACATTTTACCCTACTGCAACAAAATGACAGTGTCTTGAAGGGGACTAAGGCAAGCTTTCAGTAATATTCTTTAGCTTTTGTTTGGAGAATAATTTTAAATCTTCTAGTCTATTTCCATTTAAGGTTAAATATCTGCAATTAAATGTGTTTATTATTTCAGGTTTGAAATATCTCCATTCGGCTGGCATTTTACATCGAGACATTAAGCCAGGGAATCTCCTTGTGAACAGCAACTGTGTTCTAAAGGTAGCTTTTCAGTTATTTAAAGGTCTAGAGAAATCAAATGTCTGTCTCAAGAGTATTATTTTCCCTACTTCACCAGAAATAAAGAGAACAGTTTTCTTCAGCCCCATCATTTACCAAAGCCGCTGGAACTAATTTGTAGTCCTGGCTCTTTCTTTCTTTCTTTCTTTCTTTCTTTCTTTCTTT
>LOJH01003913.1:1529-17696 GCA_001685095.1 Ellobius talpinus
AATAATAATAATAATAATAATAATAATAATAATAATAATAATAATAAAAAAACAAACCTGGAGTCAGATATTAGGGGGTGAAAGCTGAAAGATCAGGGAAGCAGAGTAGCCAGCCACTAGTTCTTACCTCTACAAAATCCTCACACCAAATGGGGTACCCTGTCTCTACAAGTCCTTAGACTGAATGCCATCTCTATGAAACCTCAGACTCAATCCTGAGCCCCTGTCTCCTCCTACCTTGTATTTCTCTCTCTGCCCAGCCATATCCCTTCCTGTCTCCAACTCCTTAGTGTTGGGAATAAAGATGTGAGCCACCAACACTCGGCTCTCTTTCTTTTTTAGACTGATTAAATCTTGTGTGGCCCAAGGTAGCCATGAACTCACAGAGATCCATTTGCCTGTCTTCCCAGTGTTGGGATGAATGGTGTGTGCCACCACTGCCTGGCCTGTATGGTTAACTAATGGCTAGCTCTGTACTCTGATCTTTAGGCACAAACAAAATATCAGCACAGTCATTTTGCTAGCTTGGCCAAATATTGAGCCAGGTATATCCTGTCTTTACAAAACTTTTTAAAAGGTGATAAATATAGACATGTCTTTTCAAGAACAACATCATTCAATACTTAACCAAGCATATTTGCAGAAATAAGGTATATTGCCTTGGATCCTGTCAGTACTGAATCAGAACAGCTCCCAGGGTTTGGAGTTGCAGCTGGCATCCCCAGACAAAAAAAAAAACTTGAGAAGCATCAGCTCCCAAAGAATTTTAGGGGAAAATATTTGAGAAAAAATCCTGGGTTTTCCAGGAATGATTACCTCTGTCTCATGCATGGCTGACAAAGCCACAGTAAAAACCGCCAAGAGAATCATCAGTATTATGAGAAAAGAGATGGTGCAGGCTGTGCAGTTGTAGCAGTGTTCTGTGTTGTCCTGAAGTCTACTGTTGCTTGCGGAGTGAGGTTGTCCATGGGCTTTTGTCTCATCTAGAGACCAGCTGGACAAGCACTCGTATACTGGTCCAAACTAGGCTACAAGGCTCCCAACAGTGTGGGAGGTGTCATGATGCCACAGCCATCATGAATACATGAATGTTTCCTCATGTGCTCTTGTAGCTGTAGGATTGGATTAGGAACCGCAAGGGGAGGTTGTCATAAAGCAAGGTTGTGCTTCCTGTTTCTCCTTTTCCACACATAAGCTTGCCTTTGCACTTTCTGTTTTGTGCTAAAACTGTCCTCAATTATTGTCTTGAACAGATGCCAGTGTGGTGCTCCTGGACTTACAGAACCAACAGCCAAAATAAAGCTCATTCATTTTGAATTACCTTGTTTTAGGTAATTTTCGAATAGCAACACAAAATAGAGCAATTTAAAGATGCTCCTAAAATTTAGGGAGGGACCCAGGAATATGTGAAGCTAGTCGGGTGTTGATAATTTTGTGACCTTTTTTTTAAGCAGGTTCTTCAAAGTGGAATAACTTTGACAAATTTTGGTGGAAGAACAGTTGTAGAAATGAAACAAGATATAAAGAAATGGTTGCCTAGAGGTACTTCTTGTGGATAAAATCTCATCCTTTCTGGAAGTATTTTATTACATCATTGCTAATGTTGTGCCTTTTTCTTTTCTATTATTGTCTTGAGTTTTATCAAAGCACATGGCACAGGGAAATAATGTCAACATTACTAACAAGCATAATGTAAAAGATATATATACTCTTTGAAATTTGATGGAAAGCTAAAGAGAACTGTACAAGGAAATATAAAAACCAGTGTTTACTCAGTAGACAGAAGATCCACTGCCTTTCATTGTCTCTCAGAAATATTGCATATGCAATCTTAGACAAATTGTACAATGTACTGAATATTCGATCTAAGATAAACATATCCACAGTACAAAAATCAAAGAGATTTTCATCTTCTAGAAAAAACTATCAGGTTGCATTTTATCTTTTCCTGGATCAATCTATGTTTTGTATTTCCATGGCTTGAAAATACATATTGTTTCCACATAATTTTCAGCATACACTTCTGGGCTCTGCCCATAATATATGCTGATATAGTATGTATATTTAATTGCAGGGGAAGCACACAAAACAAAGCACAAAGAGTGGAACTATTTCTCATTCTAGTAAAAACAAGCAAAAATATGGAAACTTTAAGGAATGAAAATGTAGTTCTTCCCCAAATTCCATAATTAATATCAAGATGAAAAAAATAAAAAATCCTCTTTGAAACATTCACATATTAATATGAAAAGACCAAACTTAGCAAGATGTGATTAAGTTTTAGATATGCATACTGAATGTAATTTAAGATCACTGAAAGTATTTACGTCTATATGTAAAAATATTCTACCAAAAAAATATATTTTGTCATTTATATTTCTAAAATTCTGGCACTTAATCTAATCTAAGATTACAAGCATAAAATTAGCATGTTATGATTGTAAATTAGAATGCAAAGTTATAGGCAGAAGCACATTATGAAGTGCCATGAGAGAAAAATGGATTTCTTTCTCCAGGAAATATTAAAAATTCTCTAGCTCCTATTTTTAAAGATGAAAGAACCATTGGTCTTTATGTTTTCTAGGCACTGCTTTGCACATTGCCGTGCCAACGTGTTCTTACTTTCAAGTAAAAGCTGGTGATATAGTTATTAATGTATCCCTGAATTAATATGCACTCAAAGATTCCTAAAGCACATGGGGAGAGAATTTCATAGAGGTTGCTTGCACTCTTCAAAACATCTCTAAATAGCAGCTTAAAATACTGTGCCGTCTATTTGATGACTGATGCAGGAGAGGCTAGGAATGTTGGAATTCTCCAAGGGCACAAACTTGGCCAGGAGGTGCAGAGTCAGGATCTGTCTCTAGTTACAGACTTGCTCGCGTCCAGTGGATCACTCTTAACACTTGGTGAAGCTTGAACCCTTTAGGCTTCTATCAACCTTGTCATCAGGGACCTTTCCTTCCTTATAGCTTTCCATTCCCTGTGTAGCTTTATTTCTGTCAGTCATGTCCCCTGAGGACGAGAACAGCTGGCCAGTGCCCTCTTCTTAGTAACTTTAACTGATTCACTGGTTGAGTAATTTTTCTTGAGAGATTTTAAACCTCCTGAGAATCAAGTTTTTACTTACAGAAGAAAAAATTCTACACTGAACCAAGAGGCAAGAACCTTTCTTTCCTTAGCGGGAGCTTTCTTTATATTTTCAATCTTGGTCAGCTGGGAAGAAGTCTATAAAAGAACCACACGTGAGGATAAATTCCTACTGTTCTTCTCTGAACTAATCCACTGTGATTGAAACATTACCATTGGTAGAAAAGGTGATGAACACACACAAAAATTAAGAAAATAATATGCAAACTTTTTCAGTATTTGTATTCCAAAGAAAATTATTGAAACACAATGCTTTATATATGATGAAAATATAACTTCACTACAGTGTCTATTTCTTTAGGCAAGCTTTTTTTTCCCCTCAAATTGAACATTCATTAATCAGTTTCTAATCATTCTTGTTTCCTGGATATTAGTGCTGGATGTGTTTGTCAACTCAGGCTCATTTAATGTATCACTATGGTTTTACCCATTAATCTCTGACTCACCTTTGAAAGATAATCTACATTTAATGACTCTCTTATGTAATATTCAAAAGGCAGAACTCTTCCTTACATTTCAAGAAGGGCAGCACTGAAGTGTGTCAACAACCCCTTTGAATTAAAACTCCACTCATCCTGAGGAATTTTGAAGTTTGCTTTAAGATAATTTCCTATACTGACACCAAGCATTAGAATTCCAAACAACCTTACTATTTCTCAAGGGGTTATCAACATCACAATAAAAGAAAATAATATACAAATTTTGAAAATATATTTAAATCAATTGTAGAGCTGGATCATTCATTGATTTGTTTTTGTTATTTGAATCATAACTTTAGCTTTTCATGCTTATTGTGTTTGATGATTAATTGAAAACCCAAGATATTTTCCCTTGAGTGTGAAAGTACAATTGAGCCCTGTTCAATCTAGAGTATCTAGGTTGTTTTAAACATGACAACGTATCTCTAAAAACAATTGCAAGTCAGCACTGTGTTCTAAAGAGAAAAGGAAAACGTTCATGCTCTAGTGAATGAGTCAAGCCTAGTAAAATTGGAAGTAATTGAATTATTTGGTTATGACCCCAATGGGAATGTCTCTCACATGGCCCTTCTTGTAAATTTGCAGGGGAAAAAATAAGCTCACAAGTCCACAAACAACAGAATGGGGCACCCATCCATAACTTCTGTTTCTTCCCAGTAAATTTAAGTGTTATGTGTGTAATCTAATCTCCGTATTAAACACCTACTACATATGATATTCTATGTAGCTATTTAACATCTAAGGGTCAATAGTAAGTTCTTGTCTTCTGTGTTGGCAATTTGAGAGGATCTACAAATATCGAGGCGATAAGTGTCTAGACATGTCTGTGAGGTAGTTTCTTGGTGAGTGGGTTAATTCAGGTGGAGGGCCCACTCTCAGTCTAAGACATCCTCTTCCAATGTGTGAAGTCCCACAGTGAATAAAAAGGAGCCAAATACATGAGAACCAGCACATCTGCCCATGCCCATCCTTTCTGACTATAGATAAAATAAGATCAGCTGCCTCCAACTCTTGCTATAATGACTTCCCTGCCACAATAAACGTGTCCCCTAAATCTGTAAGCCAAGGAAACCATTTCTTTCTAAGCAATTTCTGGCTAGGCATTGGGCCATAAAAATGAGAAAAGGAGTGGTACTAAGAAGTGGGGCCATTGTTATGATAAAACTAACCGGTGGTTCTTAGGTGTTTGAAACTGGTTTGCAAGAAGACTATGAAAGATTTTGGGATTTTGAACTAGAAAAACACTTACATGCTGTAATCAGAGACTCCCGAGTTAGTTTGGTAGCAGTTTGTAAGACCAGAATGATGCACCTAGAATAAGAATTTCATCAGCAACTGATGTAAAGTCAGTTCATGTGGAAGCAACAGCAAAAAGACAGCATTCTGCCCATGTCCTGAGAATGTAAGCCTAAATTCAATAGCAGTACAATAATTTGTGTGGTGGAGGAAATCTTAAAACAGGATAGTATTCAGAGTTTAACATGGTCACTATGCCCTGCTCTTAAACGAGTCTAAAGTGAGAAAAAGAGAAAAACTGGAGAAGAAAAACATAAAAATCATGTTGTTTGGTAAAGACAGGAGGCACTTTAAAGTTGAAAAGAAAGTCTGCCAGAAAACAAACTGTAATTATCAGAGGCTAGTACCATTAGATAGAACCTCTTTCTCTGCACTGCGACAATAAAAAAAGGCACGCAAATGAAAGCTGCTCCCCACAGAAGGCTTCGTCTTATGAAAATTTACATTCCTTTAGAAAAAGAGACTAAACTAAGTATATTGAAGGATTTTACTGCTGAAAAGCAGCTTCCTAAGAATTACTTCCTGGAGGTCATACTGGGAGGCACAGAGGCTGAAGCAACTGTGTCATAAGCCAAGCAACACATATCATCAACTGGCTGCAGAACTTAGTGGCATTGTCCATGTAGGACATTATGGAGCAATGGGAAGAGTAAAGAGTCTTGTGTTGAAGTTCCAGAAGTTCACTGGGGTTAGTTAGTGTGAGACAAGTTCAAATCTCCTTAAATAAAGCCACAGGCGATCAAAGTGTGAAAGCTTTATATATGAAGCTAAAGTTGAGGTGGACACCCAATCATGTGAAAATGTCAGGACAGTAATATGTCCAGTTAAGAAAGCTGCATGCAGAAAATGGATCCAGTTCAAGAGAAGGGGAATGTGTGCTCCAGACAGCATAAAGGATCAGGCTACCAAAATCTTTTGACACCTGCAAGATTCTGTGTTTTCTTTGCAATGTTTTATTCTTACTTTGGGTCAATATTTCCTTGCTAAGCTCCCATTTCTCCCGTTTGCAATAAGAACAAATGTTCTGTGCCATTCTATATTGGAACTATTCCACTGATCTCTGATGTTAAGGGATGCAGAGATACAAGATCACACATACACTCTTGAGAAGTGTTGGAACAGTTAAAGTCTTGGGACTTTTATAGTTAGACTGAAAACATTTTACATTACATGTGTCCATGATCCTATAGAGGCTGAGATGGGGGGAATTACTTAAAAGCAAGGCCTTAGTTATCTACCAAATGGTCATCCCTGAAAACATATAGACAAGTAACATACAGACTGAGCAGGTTAATGTTGTGGGCCCTGGTTCATTTAGGCAATGGCATTTGGGGTGGCTAGCCCTACAGGCATGGTTTTCTCTGAATATGTGACCAGACAATACAGAAGAGGAGGTCTCTTTCTCTTGAGTGGTCAGAGCTGGAATAGTGGCTTGCCGTTGGTACTCTTCATCCTTGGGTAGAATGGTACGACAGCAGGACCACAGCAGCTGGATCAGTAGCTGTACCTGCATTGTTCTGCATGTGTGAGTTTGTTTTTCCATTGAATCCCTTCATAAATTATTAAATTGACTCTTGTGGGTTTTCACTTTACCCATATTTATATATTTAGCAATATATGTGTTTATTCATACAGTTATATGTATATAACAACAACTAATGAAAAAAGGCTATGAATTTGAAAGGGTGGTAAATGGAAGATTTGGAGGGATGAAAAGGGAAAAGACATAATTGTATTATAATCTTAAAAATAAATCATTTCTAAGCTGGGCAGTGGTGGCACATGCCTTTAAACCAGCACTCAGGAGGCAGAGGCAGGCAGATCTCTGAAATGAAAGCCAGCCTTTTCAACAAGAGCTAGTTCCAAGACAGGCTCCAAAACTTATACACACACACACACACACACACACATATGTATGATACCATTGGATTCAATTTTCATAAGTGGTACACTTGTAATGAGTAACATTCAACTAGAAAGGATCTGGAATCACCCAGCAGACAAATCTTATTCTGCTTATGAAGGAATTTATAGGTTGGACAAACTACAGTGGGAAGACCAGTTTTAAATATGGGTAGTGCTATGCCAAGGCCTGCAGTCTCAGACTGAATGAAAAGGAGAAAGCAAGCTGGTCAAGAGTGTTTATGAATCTCTGTTTTCCTACCGATAAAGCAATGTAGCAGTTCACTTCAAATTCCTGCTGCCATGACTTTCCCAAACCACAAATTATATGCTGAAATAATGAAGCAACATAAACCCTTGTTAGGCACAACAATGAAAAAAAATGAACTAATTCATTTTCCATCTCTGGTGGAGAGAGAGATAAGCATATTATTTCTATTCAGTGTGGAAAGCATAATAGCTGGGATATAATTCCCTGAAATGAGAAATGGAAGGGTGGTTTCTAGCCCCTTCTACAGCACTCTTTATGTCACCCTATCATTTCAACCCATTTGAACTTTATACTAGGCTTTTTCTTTTAGTTCTCCAACCAGCTTCCTAATCATGACACAGAGACTTATCATTAGTTTTGAATGCTCAGCCTGGCTAGCTCTTTTTAACTTAAATTAACCTGTTTCTCTTTATTGACGCTTTGCCTTGGGGCTTTTTAACATTCTTTCTTTCTGTATATCTTACTTTCCTGCTGTGTCTATGTCTGGCTGGCAGTGGCTGCCTGGCTTCTTGCTTCCTGTGTGTCCCTCGCTTACACCTCCACCTTCGCATCTTCTCTCTTCTCTTCTCCTCTCTTGAGCCCAGGTTTTTCTCCTCCTCTATATTCTCTCTCCTGCCTCACTATTGGCAGTTCAGCTTTATTAGACCAATCAGGTACCTTAGGCAGGAAAGGTGAAACGAATTTAAGACTTTACATCATTAAATAAATGCAGCGTAAATAAAAGCAACACACCTTTACACAGCGAAAGTAATATTCCACAACAAAACTTTATTCTTAAACCGTTTACACATGCAGATGGTTTGGGGTTTGATTTCAGTACCATGCAAGCTAGGTGTTGCTCTATTCAACTATATTCCTACCTAAGGTAGAGACAGGAAAGTTAGAAATTCAAGGTCATGCTTCACTGCATAATGAGTGCAAAGTCAGCACTGAATGAATGAGAAATCTGTGTCTGACAAAAGAAAGAAAAGAAACATTAGTTTAAGTCTTTCAATTTTAAAATGGTTAATATATAACCATTTTATTAATGGTTTATTAATCTTATGGAGACAAGTATAACTGAGCTTAGTACATTGAAATACAAATATAAAGAAATATCATTTAGCTTATATAAATTATACATAAAAATGTGTTTATATACAAGATGGTGCAAGACCTCACAAATCCATGTATTCAATGCTAGGACCAGTTGTTGAATTCACTTAAATCCAAAGGATATTTATTAAATGGCTATTCATAGTTAGTAAGCAGGTATATTCCCTGAGCATATGGTATGATGTGATAAACATGATAAAATCATAAAGAATTATAATTCTATATTTATATTAAAAGCATTATAAAGATAAATAACAAATTAAAGGAAACATTTTTTCTGGCATCCATACTCCTCATTTTCCTAAAGAATTAGTTACTTCTTGAAGAATGCCATTGAAGATGTCATAAAAATCCAAGATTTGATCTTTACTCCAAGTTCCTTGTGTTAATATAAACTGGAGACTCACTTCTTCGGTTAAGAGCCTGGATGTCTGTGCTCACAAGGTTGGGGTCCAAGGCACATGCATTTGTGCCTGTTTTATTATGTGTGTCCTAAAGATACAAACACATAATCTAATATTTTCAGAGTAAGGCTCTTACCCACTGATCCATCTCTGCAGCCCCTGATTGTATCTATATAAAATGCCATGGATTCCATTTCTCTCATGACCCTGCCAGTAACCAACATTATCTTCATCTCTAAAATAAATTTTCCAAATAGCCTTTTATTTTATAAATTTATTTATAAATTCCTTTATTTTCCATGAAAAAAAGTTACAAATTTGGTAAGTTAAAACAATTTGGTAGGTTAAAATTAATAAATTAAGTTTCTTTTATTCTAAAATTCAAAAGTCTAAACTCAAGCTATCCATAAAGGCACACTTTGAAAGGCTCACTTAGGTTCCACTTTGATTCTGGTGGCTCTCAGCACTCTACAGTTAGTCTCTGTCTTGACGAGGAAAGACCCACTCTGCTTGTCTTGCCCACATTTCGCTCTTCTGTGACATCAATCATTAGCATAGGCACCATGTTAATTAATAATGGTGAATATGTCTGTAAAGACTTTGTATTGGTGTGTTGATTACTTTTCTATGCTTAAAAAAATTCAGGAAGGATGTATTTAGGCTCACACTTAATAAGAATATACCCACTCCATTATGATCATGGAAAGCATATAGTCAAATGTGTCTTGGTCCATGGCATTGATCAGGAAGCAGAGATAAAAAATATCACTGATCAGTTGGTTTTCTCTTCTTTCCTTTTTTAAAATCAGCTTAAGATCCAATACCGTGGGATGAATCTACTTACATGCAGGAGGGTCTTCCATTTCTGGATAAGTGCTCTCAATATACTTTCACAGATATGTCAAAGGTACATCTCCTAGGTGACTCTGAATCCAATCAAGTTGACACTGAAGATTAATTGTTGCAGACTCTACTTCTACATTAGGTGATTATCACAAATCTCAGAGAGTTAGACTTCGACATATCTTCCTTGCCCTCTCCCCTGCTCCTGCTCTGTCTTTGAAGACACAGTTCAACTTCTACAGCTTCATGCCTTGTCTCCCTGAAGAATTGTTGAATAAGACAAATGCCCATGCGAAACTGGTACCATCTTCAAAAGTTGAGCTTGACACATTTGAGAAAGTGTACCGCAGCTGGGATTGTTGACTGTTACCATTCTCTCACACAAGAACGTAGAGAGTGCTATGAGACCTTCACTTGAGTATCCAACTATTCCTCCCAGCCAACTGCATGCAATTCTACCCCAATTGCGTATGGCCACAGATCTGGTCTTGAGGAGGGGCTAGAATGAATAAACTAGGTTAGACTAGGAATGGACATCCCACCACCACACTCACACAGCAGGCATCACCCATACAAGATGCAGACCTTCCAAAGTGGCTGCTTTGCCATCACCCAGGCTTTGGTTAGAAATCCCTCACCTGTGCTCTGTAAGTAACCCTAAAACTCATCATTCCCAGAATGAAATTTGGTGAACTCTAATATTGGCTTGTTATTGGGGCCTTATAAGAAGTTGGAGGCAGACATTGCCTTGCTTCTTGGCAGGTTAAAATTTCTCACATCAGTTATTCAGCTAATATCTAACCAGAATATAATTATTTCCCATGTAAAATGGAAATAATGGAACTCAATCTCTCCAGTAATGCTCCATTTCCCTTGAAAAGAATCAAATCCTGAAAAGAGTGAAAAATTCATCGTGATTTCCCAATGCCAGCATGCTCTACTCACCCAGAGCCAAACTCAGAACTAACATCCAAGGGACTCATTCAGCTTCACCTACATTGAGCCCCCTTTTTCTGAAGTGCACACCATGGGACATTTTAGACTCTGTGTTCCAGTAAAGTGAGATGCCAGTTCCTTGTAACCTCTACAGACTAATGATTTGCTCTATTTCTTAAATGTTCAAATACCCCTTAGCAGACTGGTGTTTCTTATACCGCAAGACAAATTAACAGTCCACTTCACTCAGTTTTCCTTTCACAATATTACTCAGTGACAATATCTTCTCTGTGGTTTATTATTTTCTCAATAGACATGCCAGAACATCATTTTATCCATTGAGTTGCTTTACATTGAAGACCATCCCCTAACACACACACACACACACACACATGTGCATGTGTGTGCACACACATACACACACACAGTGTAGTTTTGTACAGGAAGTATGGGACTTTACAAAACAAAGGTGTCACAGGGATACTATTCAATTTTTTTCATTATAATTTTCAGAAGAGTAAAAGCATGACCCAAAGAGAGTTTTTAATTTTCTAACTAATAAGGGAGCTAGGAAGAGATGAGAAAACATATCATCCCATCTTCTCAAGACCATCTCAGGTCTTCAGGCTGTCAGGGAGAGCAATAATTTGCATCTTTGAGGAAGGAGGAAGCATCTGCATTGCTAACACCCTTCCAGAAGTTAATGTCTATCTCGAGAAAGATATAGAGCACAGCTGCCAAGTGCAATTCAAGTTGCACAAACCATAATCGAACCCCTGTAAAACACTCTAGAGAATATCCAACATTCCATGAAAATTAGCATCAGTAATTTTTTTCGAAAGTCTAAAAACTTGAATCATGGGATTTAGTGAGTAAAATACTTCTTATAATAATGATTAGTTGTATGAAAGGATAGTCAATTTAATGAAAGGTAAGTTAATTATTTATGTAACAAGTAGTGGGAGATCACTGTAAATGCTCACAGAATGACAGTGTGTAGGAGGAGAGAGCCGCTTGTTGGTTCCCAGCTGCTTAGCACCAAAATAATTCCTTCTGGCTTTGATGGGTATACATGGCTTCTCTCTGACTCTGCCCTTCTTTCTCCAAGAATTCAGTTTAGTTTTCCCTGCCTACCTCTATTCTATCCTATTAGGCCAAATAAGTTTTCTATATTCATTAACCAATGGTATTCACAGCATACAAAGGGGAATCCCACATTACCTCCCTTTTCTGTTTAAATAAAACAAAAGGAAGGTTTTAACTTTAACATAGTAAAATTACATATAGCAAGACAGGTATCAATCAAGAATTACATTTATAATATTTATATCTATTTTATCTTTTATCATAACTAAGGAAAACTATGCTATTACTATCTACTCTTCAACTCCATCATAGATTCCAGAAGGATATATTACCTAAGTAAATGGGAAATGTACTGTAAGCAACTCTCAAAATTCTAGACATGACAGAGACATTTCACTGTCTGGATAGTCACCCAAAGTTCTTCTGTACCATTGGGGTATCCATCTTCAGCCTACAGGCTCATAGTATCCAACAGACTTTTCCATGAAGCAGGAAATTTCAAAGACAGTTTAGTCACTTTCTGCTGTGTCCTACAGAATGTCTAGCAGACTCTTTCATGAAGCAGAAACCCCGAAGGATCATCTCACCTTTAGGCAAGTCAGTAGTCATTTCTCTGTGGATCCTTCATATCCAGTTCATCAAGCAGTCCAGGCAAGAGCAGTTGAGCAGTTTCTTTGCAAATGGCTAACCAACTCCATAAGGAGCCTCCTCAATGCCTATCATCCTCTTGAAGTACCTTGGTATGGGGTTGGGAGTTTTGGGGGAAATTATGTAGGATTAGGGATCTCTTTGAAAATAAAAGGGAAATTGGATGGGATATTAGATTAGTGTGAGCTTACTCACACTAATAGTAATAGAATGAATATTTGTGAGCTATTATTTATAGGCAATTTACATTGATATATATTCTTGTATATTTATACAAGCTTAAATTATATTGAATATGTTCCTATTTTCATCTACAATATTTGTATACCTAGGCAAGGTTATTTTGTCATATTGTATGCATGCATGATTCTACCTCTACTAAAGACATTTTGTATATTGATACAATTTTAGAATATATTTTTCATACTGCAATATACATTTCTACCTCTGATCAAGATATGTAAACATTGTTTATGTCTTAAGATCATTGTCCTCATTTGTTGTATAGTTGTTCAAAGATTGTTTAATATTCTAATATGAAGTCTTAGTCTTTAAGTAATATAGGTATTAAGATTTATAGGTCAGAGTTATCCATGTTTGTCATACCTATAGTTAGACCAACAAAGTTCTTTAGATACATAGAGATTGTATTCTGCATTGATAGGTAATCTTCAACCACTTCAAAGAACTGTATAAAATGGCATTTAAATAACTTAGGGTTCTGTTAAAGGGATTAAACAAGATTGCTTCTGGCAGCACTGATCTATTCCTGAGAGAATGTTGAGCACCAAAGACACTACACTTGGAGCTTGTTTTCTTCTTGGCAAAACTGGCCTTTGGGCAAGGAACTTCCCATGCATTGACCACTGACAAAATGAATGATATCTGGACAGGACAAGTAGGATACAAGAAAAAAGACTAAAATAATGCCAAGACAGGGTAAGACAGTTTTGAAAAATTTCCTGCCTCTGAAAATTGTCTNCTCCAATGTTGCAAATGAGATTTTGGGTGATTGCCCAGGTAGCCAGTTGTCTCTCTCGTTTGTTGCACATTTTGGAAGTTGCTTGATTGATCTTCCTGCTTACTCAAGTAATATTATTTCCCTTCTTGGGTCTTTCTTGGGATTGAAGACTAGATAGTTATAGTTACTTTGCTCTCATGACTTTGCCAAGTTATTTGTTATACAAGACTTAAACTCATTAGGATAGGATAATTATTGAAACATTTATTACATATTTCTTGCTTGACATTGTTTATACTGGTTGTAATTCTAATTTTTATACCTGATATTTGTTCTTATTGTGTATAACTTTGTATTAGGCTTAGAAATTTCTTATTTAAACAAAAGGGGGAGGCACTGTAGGAATTCCTACCACCAGTAACCTTTAAGTTACCCACCCACTTGTGTGTGGCCGCTTATACTATATATGCCAATGTAAAGCATGCATACAGCCTCTTTTCCGGATGTAGGATTTGGTTTCTGTTCCCTATTTCAGCAGAGGATTGTGATCTGTGAGTCTACCCCTAAACAAATAATCCACTATTATACTGAATTCTGAGCTAGTGCAGGATTTCTTTTAAGCATCCTTCATCATCAGTGGAAGAAATGAAAAAAAACATTTTAGTGGAGATGTGTAGGATTAGTTCTTAAAGTTGGAAAAGTGAGAAGAAAACAGGCAACAAAATACATCTAGAAAAATTATGTAGAATTCCGGGCAAAGAGTTCAGTCAGTAAACATTTGCCATGGAAGCTAAGAAACCTGAATTAGATTCCTAATACAAAAAGCCTTGTATGGAGCCTTAGACTTGTAAACCCAGCATTGGAAGTGAAGAGTTGGTTGGATCCCTGGGCTCACTTGCCAGCTTATCTTGACTAACTGATGAGCCCAAGTCCAACTGAAAGACCCCAGCTGACAAACAAGTGGAACAGCTCCTGAGGGTCACTTAATTCTCAAGGTCAACCTCTGGCCTCCACATGCATCTACATGGACAGGCACTCATGTGCAGATACATTAACTCACACATGTACAACCATGATGAGAGGTGGGGGGAATGCAAACCTGGTTTGGGTATATGAGATAAAAATGATAAATGATTTAGGGAAGATTGCCTAAAGAACATTGTTCTTTTGTAGTAAAGTAACTGAGGTGCTTTATAAGAGAGTCAAGTGTCATGACAGTTTTAGCTAATTGTGGATAGATTTTATAGTCCTATCAGTGTGCTTGGTAAAATGTGACAACTTACTTTCCCTTTTTTTGCATTTATCACTTTATTTATAGGAACCTAATAGGTTACTTTTCTTTTGAACTCAAAAACTTATGGTTATGTTTTCTTTGAATCTTAGACTTTGGACAGTTTTCTTAACTAAAAGGCTTTCTTTTCAAAATGTTTTCCTCCCCTTTCACTTGATAAGGACATAAGTCTACAAAATATCCAAATGTTTCCACCTGTCCCATCTCCAGATGTGTTCATGCTATTTTCTATGATATATGCTGTTTATTTATCAACTGTAGAGTAACTCGTTAATATAATTTCACTAGTATGTATGCAAAGTCTTATTTAAATGCAGCTCTGAATGTTAATTAAAGCTCCTTCACTATTTGCAGCAATAATTGAGAAATTTACCTCTTTGCAATTTGTTCATCCCTAGTTCAATTACATGTGTGCTTATCATGCACATGCACACATGCATGCATACACACACACACAAACAGGGATGCTTATGGTTTACTAGCTTTTTACTCTTTTAAATCAAAAAACATCATGTTTGCTCAAGGTTGAAAAAAAGTAAATCATTGAAGTCATTTAAATCATTTAGTCTACAGACACATATGTTTGCAAAGGTTGTTTTTTATATATTGATTTCCAGGAAGACAAAAACCAAGGAAATGTTTCGATGTAATTGAATCTGAACAATTGAAGTTCAAGTCATGTTTCTGGTCTTTGATTTAAATTTGCTTCCTCTATTCACTTGGATTTTGTAAAAATTAAACAGTGATTTTTTTTAAATGTCCCTTTTGTAGCTTGACATATTATAAGCAAATACACCCATACTCTAAAAATGCACATCCAAAGTTAACCTTTTGAAAATTTACACCGTAATTCACCAAAGACAGACATAGAGGTAATTTTTATGACCTGAACTATGAATAGCACTTTAGTTCTTGATTCAAGTGACTGCTTTTCACTACACTGAGCCACGAGTTTCAAAAATAAACCTTCTGCTGATAAGGAGATTTACAGAGAACAAAAACTCCTGAGTCAACTATTTATCTGGGACCAAATTCTGTGAACTAAGCTTAGTTCGAGCAAGAGGTTTTCTAAGCAGTTCATTTATTTTAATATGGTACAAGCATTTTGGAGTTTCACTGTAGCTTATGTTCACAGGGCTTTGACAGAAGGGGAGGAGAAAGGCCTGGAGGTAACATTTCACGCATTCTTGGAGATAAGAATTGAGCATCCCCTAGAAGTCAAGTTCTGTGTGGATGCACTGGGATGCACAGGCCTATTATAGAGGGAATAAAAATAAGTACATCCATCGTGGGGTTATCACATTATCACACGAGACAGAATATTATAAATACTTCAGGAACAGGGACAAATGTAAACATTTTTAGAGACTAAAACTATAGCTAGAGTACATTGCTTTTCAAGGAAACGAGGAAGACTTAATGACATTGGAATAGAAGGGTATTTCTCAAACTTCTGTATACATAAAAGATGCCTGGCAAGCTTGTTGAAATTGAAATTTCGAGAGCATCCCAAGAGACTCATACTTAAAAGATTATCATATCTAATCAGAATCTCAGCTAAACTATGTCACACTTTAGGGTATGTGCTAGCACTTTACAAATTAATACCATTGAATAGACAGTGGCAAAAAGATCTGTGTTTGCATGAAAGGACTGGTAGAATAAAACAGGAAGACAGGAAGGTAGGAATTTCTTTTGACATCTGTGGGTCATCATAATCTTCTCTCCCCCCACCCTGCCCTTTTTTCCCGGAGACAAGGTTTCTCTGTAGCTTTGGTGACTGTCCTGGAACTAGCTCTTGTAGA
>LOJH01003913.1:17768-37655 GCA_001685095.1 Ellobius talpinus
CAGGCTGGCCTCAAACTCACAGAGATCCGCCTGCCTCTGCCTCTGCCTCTGCCTTCTGAGTGCTGGGGTTAAAGTTGTGCACCACCACCATGCGACTTCCTTCTCCCTTTTCTATCAACCAACTTAAACAGCAATGCTTTCCTGTTGAGTAGTTCTACAGATTTCCGACTAGGATATCAGCTACAGAACAAGTTTATTTTACATACAAACTATTCAGAGATTGTCCCTCATTAATGAAAGTTATATTAAGTATCAGCAAGTGGTCCCAAGATTGCTGGCTCTTCTAAACAGCTACAGTAGCCCAGGAGGGAAAACATCTTCATGGTTATGCTTCAGAGGAGAACAGACAAGTGCACACCTAATTCCGAGCAGCACAAGGGTGTATATGAGCCTGCAGTTCTGCTGTTTTGTTGATGACAAAAAGTTTCATCTCATCTCCCTTTTCTGCAGCCAGTAGACACTACTCTTGGATAACATGTGCCCATGTTTCTTATAGCCAATTGAACATAATTGGTGGTGTCCTGTGAAGTCAATGTTTGATTAGATATAAACTAAGATCCCCTCATTTATATTGCATTATCCCTTACATCCCTACTTTACATAGTACCTGCCTTGACTTAGCGTTTAATCCAGAAAAGACACCTCACCATGCTTATTTGTGTCGCCACATGGCTAAGTCAGCTGACTAGGGGTAGGAAGCAGGAGAAAACTCTGTATGGTTGCTAAGTAGGACAGCAGACCAAAGCTAATCTCCAGGAAATGAGAACTGTCAATTCCCATCACCACAAAAAGCTTGCAAGAACACTATAGCCAAGGTGTGGTGTATTGAAGAGACTGAAAACCCAAGAATGAACAGAGCATCAGAGGCAGACAGTGAAGGATGTTGACGGTTACAGCAAAGGACAATTCCATAACGGCCCATAAAGTAGCATTAAATCTCGTCCAAAATGAGGTGCAAGAGCCCAAACTAACTGGGCTACAAGAATAAGAGAACCTGATGAAGGCTAGAAGGCACAGAAACTGTATAGTAGGAGACACAGATTGCTCATACCATGTTTCCCTTATGTCATATCATGTTAAACTGCTAAAGAAACTTTTGGTAATATCCAAAGCAGATTCTCATAGATGTTATTATAAATATTAATTTAACCGCTTAAGTTTTATAGATGCTTGTAAAATAATGAAAACTTGAATCATATACCTATATATTCTTTTCTTTCCTGACATATACTTCCATGAGTGGCATCTTCCCACTATAGCTACCACTTCCTAAAAATAGCCCTGTGAATAAACAAGATCAGGACAACAGCTATACCTATTAATGTGGAAAGAGGAAAATTGTCATAGATATACTTGTGAATACACATACATACATATATACATACATACATACATACATACATACATACACACACATACACATATAGGTATACACGTAATGGTATTCAAGTAAAAAAAGGCTACCAGTTAGATGGGGGACATGGGAAAGGTTCAAGGAAAGAAACAGAGTGGATGGAGGGTGGAAAATAAGAGGGGAAGTAATGTGATTTTATGTAAAAAAATCTTTTAAAAATAATAAATACAACCATATACAAATGAGGGAAAAGATAAAGAAAAGCTCACCAAGTGTTCTAAGATTATAAAGAATTAAATAAAGCCAGCAAAAGCTTTTCTCTAACTTGAATATGTAAATCAAATAAACCAGAGTCTCAAGCTCTTACTTAGCTTGTTCCTATGTGCTTAGTTCTGTGAGTCCATTCTACTATCTTCCTTGCCTCAGCTTCACACTTTGCCTCTCACCCAAACTGTAGAACTGACCCTTATTCTCGCTCAATTTACTCTACAACCGTCCTGTGGAACTGAGCCTTCACACAATTTGTCTTTCACAGTGGTGGACAAAATAAGTATGGTAGGACTTTCTGCATTGTTTTATGGCTGTTTGTCTCTTACCAAAGCAGAAAAACTTTCAGGCTAACTACCTGCTGGATACCTTTGTAATGTCAGAAGTGTCTTAGGCAGGCTTCCATATGCTAATATCAATAAACGCTGCTATTCATTAGTCCTCAGTGATTGGAGCCAAGACTTGTAACATTTAATGGATACTGAAAGAGCAGAGCAGTGGCATGACGACCAGATGGTCATACTTCCACCTGAGCTCTTTTTCATATTAAAATATCAAATACAAGCAACCACAATTTTCTACAGCCAGGCAACAATCTTACAATAAATTCCACTGGCATAAATGGCGTCATTTCTCTACCAGATTTAGATTTGAGGCAATAAGGAAGATACTGTGTTTTTATATATGGAGATAATTTTAGAAGGTGGCACACAGGCAAAATCAAGCACATGAGAAGCTGGTGGAATATTAAACGGAAAGTGTGCTCCTTTTTTTTATCCTTAATCATAGAATCTCCATCCACTGTGAACAAAAATTCCTTCACAGAAACCGGGGATACTTTATCTAAAATTATGCGTCTTGGTTAGTTTAGTGACTCAACTCAAATTTCTCTCTCCCTTGTGCATTCTGCAACCTTTTGGCAGGTTTGCTTTTACCAAAGCCAAGGAACATTCAAATTGTGCCACAGTAAGCCTCATTTATCACTGGCAAAGGTTCCACACTGTAAATGAATTCTGTAATATGTGTGTCGCGAAATAGCATCTTATCACCCCTTCCTCTACTTTCTTCACCAAGTAGGTCAATGTTGATAATAAGTGTTGCTTTAACATGACATTTCTGGACAAATTAAAGGGATGGAGTGAGCTTTAAAGCTTTAGGTTTGTAATACTTTCAGATGATTAACACTTACTTCTAGCTATGCCTCTAAAGCTCTAACACACTTCTTGCTCTATGTGGGTTTTGCTCCCAGTGGAAAGTTGCTGGTTTCCCTATTGGCAGGAAAATGCTTCTCAATCAGGGGGAAGGAGCTATCAATGGGGAAAGCAGATTCCAACTTGACCCGTGAGAAATTTCTATTCTAGCTGGGAGATTAAGTAGATTTATATAACATACCAAACAAATGTCAAGTTAGATTTCTGCATACTGGAAATGGGTACAGTTAAAAAGGTCTTCAAATGGACAGAGAAGCAACTTGTCATTTTATTTATGTCAATTTATGTTAATATCTAACAGAAATTATAAGATTCCTAAAGACCTAAGTTCATTTAAATGAATTTGAAAGCCTAAAGAGGAGATACTTTCTATTCTCACATTAAGATTAGAGGGAATATACTAGAATAAAAAATAGATTGCAATGACTTATTGGGGAACTACATGTATGTTGTATTTCTGACTTAGACTGAAGGGATCAGAAACACCCACGCAGTACTTGTCACCATGTTACTTTAGTTCCTCCGTTGAGCAATAAAATGTACAGCACCAGTTTAAACAGAGACCACCTCCTCCAATAAATCTCATGCAAGCATAGCTAACCACTATGTATACCTATCTAACCAAGTGAGAATTCATTGCTAGCTAGGCATTAGATACTAGATGACCATGTCTAGAAAAGCAATGAATAGGTCCCATGGTTTTTGTTTCTTTGTTTGTTTGGTTTGTTTGATTGATTTGCAAGACAAGGTTTCTTTGTGTAACAACCTGGCTGTCCTGGAACTTGTTCTATAGACCGGAATGGCCTGCAACTCACAGAGATCCACCTGACTTTGACTCCCAAGTGCTGGAATTAAAGACACTTACCACCACCACTCCACTTTTGTCTCATGGTTTAAATGAGGACAGTTAAGGATAGTCATAGAGATTTGAAAAAGAGAACAATTATTATGATGGATGGCAAAATCAAATTTCAAAATTCCCATATGAAAAAAATTTTACATGAAAGGAATATTAAGTCCTTGACTTAAGCCACGTGACTGAGAAGGATTCTAAGTTTAACATACAGGGATTTCAATTGCAAACTGTTTGTGACAGAACCAGCAGATGCTCAAAATCACCTCTACTAACCAGAAAAGATGACTGAGGTGTTCTTTTGTTTTCAATTTAGTTCAAATAGATTTTTGATATGCCTCTATGGTACTCAAGAGTACACAGTTTCTATGTAGAGAGATAGCTACTGAATCTTTGACAGTTCTAGAATCCCTTGTCACTTTTTATTGGACCAAAAATGAAAAAATTGCTTCAGTCTAGTTCCCATTTCAATTACCAGCTATTTGTGTTACTACATTCCTGTATGAAAACTAATAGGTTTCAAACCAGCAAGATGAAGGAGTTAATTTGAAGAGACTGAAAATATTGTAACATGTAGCATAAGATTTATTTTTTTTCTATGTGGAAGTAACCTTGTTTAAAACATGTGTTATCTGTTTCCAGTACTTTTTCTCTGCCACTGGCTTCTAACAGAAGTACAGACACATGGGCACACAAATCCATCCACACATAACATTACACATACACTAGGCACTTTGTATTTGCTCATTGCACACAAGTTGAACAGGAGTGGAATAAATATCTGCATCAGAGTTTATGCTGATCACTGGAAATACTTCATTTACATCACTCAGTTGCTTCATTCAAATGACACTGGATCTATCTGGGTCAACCAAACACCCAGCTTGTGCATGCCTGTGAAATATATTTGCTTCAAATGAGTTGCTTCGAATACTGCTTCTAGTCATTCTCATAGCACTTTTGCATATCCTGTAGGCAGAAATCCAACAGCATCTTAAATATGGAAAGCCTATTTGTGCTAAATTCTGAGTGTGTGTGTTTCATACTAACGTTGCAATGGACCCATTCCTATTAAGGTTTAGATTTTAGACTTTTTCACAGATCTAGGTCATTAAGCCATTCCCTGTTTTGCTTGTCAGTTACTCAGATTCTTGGGTAGATCTGAACTGGTCATATATGTCTCAATAAGTTGAGTCATCATAAAAACTGTGGTAGCTTAATAAAATGTGTTAACTAGGGAGGTCTTATTACACAGAAAACTTCCCTTTCTCTTATGAAAGGAGGTAAAGCACTAAATCCAATGAAGACAAATAATTAAATGGGGAAGTTGTACATATGGAAAACTAGCAAATATATGATAGAGATATGAGTTTTTGTTATTAGACATGACTCAAGAGTTATCCAATAGATGATTAGCATTTTTCTAGAGCACTAAAATGTTATGAAATTAACAGTATCTGTAACTCCCTTTGAGCTGAATAAAATGACTAATTTGTGTTATGAGAGCTCTGATTAGCTGAAAAATTTAGGGAAGGGAAGCAAACTTAACAACCCGGAGGAGGAACACCTAAAGAACTGATGCATGAGCTGCAAGACTTGAGAGCTCAAGGAAGCATCTTCAGTGTGCCCAGGTGTGCTTTGAGTCTTGTTTCACAGTTCCAAGAACCCATGGCATCTTCCATTATGCCCACTGATACCAAAGCAGTTCAATCGCTTCACTGTTCTTTGCATAATATCAAATGAAAATATGATAACTATTTCAGAGAATGAGTATGTCCAGTTGGGAAGTCATGTGAAAGAAAAGAAAAGGAGGAGGTGGAGAATATCAAGTAAAAAGATGAAGAACTAGGGAAAAGAGCCATCTAACGTGACAATAACATGGATGTGTGTGATAGTTTGTGGAGTGATTATCTCCCGACTGTAACACATTTTGCCTGATCTCCAATTTCCAACACTTTCAATATGAGCTTCACCCATGTCCAGCAGGCTGTTTGTTCCATTGAGAAAATGCCATTGAATGAAAAGCTTTTCTTAATAACCCATCATTTATATCATAAGTAAATAAAGGTTGTAAACGTACTAATGGAGATAGTAAATGTGAATAGAACACAACAGAAATGTAAGAATACTGCTCTCAGAACACAAGGAAAGTAAGACATTTACATGGGTGTCACCAAACTACTGCGAGCTTTTTTCAGAGTAATGACCTATCAGGGTAGGCAGGTCAGTTGATCAAATGGCACACTTTTTACTCTTGTGATAGTTGAGAGAACATTTTTTTGATTCTATATTTGGTGGCAAATGTTGAACAATAGCAACTGCTTAGAGTTTTTGAAAAGCAGTGCTGCAGGTGGAATTCTATAACTAAATTGACAGTGGTATTAGATGCTTTTGGCCCAGGGACTCACTAACTGTATGTTGGAATGTGCTCTGTGCTTTACCAATACTGTAGCTCAGACTTCACACCAGAGGCTTGTTGGTTGGTTGGGAATGTAATCTATGATCCAGAAACCAGTATGTAATGGAAATCAGTCACATGAATGTATGAGAATCAGGAAGGATAATCACTGTTCTTATAGAAAGCAAAGTGCATTTGTGGACTATTTGAACAGAATGCTCTATAGACTGTCAAAAGGCAGATGATACTGTCTAAGTTGATACTCACTTAGGCAAACCACTAGGGACCCCTTTTAGTAAATATAACAGCCATGTGTTGTGGAATATTAGTTGAAGATGTGTTACACTTTTTTATGCTGTGGAACATTTGTTTAATGATGCGAAGATGTGTTGCATTCTTTTATGGTGCATTTGTTTAACTCTGTGACACTGTGTTACTTTGCCTGTCTAAAACACCTGAATGGTCCAATAGAGAACTGAATGGCCAATAGCTAGACAGGAGAGAGAAATAGGGCTGTCAGGCAGTGAGAATAAATAAGAACAAGAGAGAGAAAAAGAGAGAAAGAAAAGGAGGAGAGGAGGATGCCGGGGCCAGCTGCCTAGCCTCACAGTCAGCAATGAAGTTAGAACTAAAAAATAAAGACATATTGAATAGAGAATGGTAAATATCTGGAGGCAAAAGGTAGATGGGGTAATTTAAGTTAAGAAAAACTGATTAGAAACAACCCAAGCTAAGGCTGGGCATTGGTAAGTAAGACTAAGTCTTCATGTATTCATTTGTGAGCTGGGTGGCAGGCCATCAAGGAGCAAAGAGTGAAAAACAAGTACCGCCATGCTAATTCTTCATTTTTGATACTTTATTATAGCTATTTTCAGACAAGTGAGTGATAGTTCTGTAGCAGAGGTAGCTGTTGAGCACATATGCAGGTGTGTCTGTATGTGTGTATGCATGTGTGTGTGTATGCATGTGTGTATGTTATGGCTATGTGGTGCTAGAGATGCACTTGAGCATACATGTAAAATTCATGAGCTATTAAACACATTATAAATATGGAAGTATATGTAAACACTGATTATCTCTACTAAGGATACTCCTCTGTAGACCTTGGTTACTTGCTTTCTTACCCCATGGTCATGACTGCAAAGGGCTATAGAAAACATTGTACATTAGGTTCAAATGGCTGGCCAAGCAGAGTCAGTTCTAACATTCCTGACCAATTCTTAGAAAAAGAAAAATCCAGAGGCATTGAAAAGTGTGGCTAGAGTACTGCTTATGAGCCGTGATTATGTATATTTTATGTTCTGTTGTTATCAGAAACTGTTCTTGAGATCCTGGGAGCTTGACAGTCTGATAAATGCAGGGAAACCTATTAAAAAGCAATTTGAAATGCATTTCAGGTGAAATCACTTTTACCAAAGTGCAGATGACTTAATTTATCCTAAAGATATAATTAGAACGGAGACTGAATTGGCTTTTCTCTTTATGCAACATATTAAAAATATAGACTTCCCTATCCTAGCATCAGTATGTGTGTTTCCTTTAAAAAAAAATCCCAAGTGTGAAAGAGTGGTTCTCCTTCCATGAACCTCTGCACTCTGTATATTCACAGCTCTCCAAATGGGCTCTCGGAGAAAGCAGAAGCACAATAAAAGACACGGAAGGTGTTATTCCTGTTAGCCTTGTCTGCACACATCACACAGTTAAGACAGTGATGAGTCACACATTACTGTACAAAACTTTATTATCAGAGGAAAAATAAAATTTTCTCTGCTTAAGGTAAATAGACAAATTTTCCCACTTAGAAAAATTCATTTTATTTTAGCATTTGTTCAGGAAAGAATAAAAATTTCATGTTGAATACACAGATTCAATTATTACTGAATAATCTTAAAGTCATACCAAAGAAAAAATTTATCTACTAAACTAACATAAGGTTATTTGGAAAATGCTTTAGGACGTGTGTTTACTAAGAGACCAAAACCCTTTTTTATTCACAAACCATAAAATAATAGAAAGAAAAATACACTTCTGTATGGCACATGCTAAGTAGGTCTGGTGTGATGGTTTTAGGTACATAAGTTTTGTGACTGAGCAAGGTTCTTTATTAGGAATAGTCCTACAAGGTAATTTTAATTATTTGATAAATTCAGACTTGGCCCGACAGCCAAAGATAAAATCTCAAAGGTAAAATTTATTTTACTGCTTAAGTAACTGAAAAATGTGTAAAGTCATAATGATAATGTGTTTTTGACTTAGAGTACTTACCTGCTGTCAAAGTTTATTAAAATTATAAAAAAGAGAATAAACTGCAGCCATGAAAGACAGCACACATACTAATATATGCCAATATACAGCTGTCAATTAAAGGCTGATGGGAGATTACCTCTGCACAATACTGTAAAATCTAGAACAAAACATCTGAGAAGGAATTCATTTGAAAAATAGTTTGCACTTGAGGAATGACAGTTAAAAAACCGGTTTGAGATAAAACGAGGAACGAAGAATTTCTAAGGACTTTCCCACTCAGTAAATGACACACTACAAGAAGGTGGCGGCAGGTCTGTACTTAAGAGTGAGTGTTGTCCCTTGAGTCTTGCGTGGATGATTAATGTAAAAGAAATGCTCTGCACATTGGAGGCAGGTGTTCTTAATTCCCCTATTATATTTCCTACAAAACACTTGGCTCTTTCATTTACGTACATGACACAAGAAAAGTGTGAGCCCTTAGAAGCAAGTTGACCTGTAAAGAAGCGAGTCAAAGCGGTTAGGTTAGACTGCATCTCCACACAGCAGGGCCGTTGGAAACAAAACATCAAGTAAATTAAGCGCTGCAGTCTATCTATCGCTCAATGCAGAAGAAGAGAAAAATTTCTGATCTCTTTGCTAAGCAATAGAAAAGTTCTGGGTGGCCTAATAGACATTTTCCACATTCAGAGGCAAGTTTAACCTCATCTTTGTGAGACATTGGTGAAGCACTTTGCAA
Source organism: Ellobius talpinus (assembly GCA_001685095.1). Classification (NCBI taxonomy): domain Eukaryota; kingdom Metazoa; phylum Chordata; class Mammalia; order Rodentia; family Cricetidae; genus Ellobius; species Ellobius talpinus. The sequence continues at coordinate 26,835 of LOJH01003913.1, forward strand.
TCCATCCTTCCCCACCCCTCCCCCAGATTTTTTTCATGGCTCATTGGCTGAATGCTGTCAATTGCTTGTAAGTTTAAAGCCTTCACGAACAAAATGTAGAATTCTTGTGACCAAAATAATTTTAGCAAATGAAGTAACCTTGGTAATAAATCAGTGATAAGTCAAAAGGACACCAATTAACACTTATTTCAAAGACGTCCGTAATAATGAGAATGTGAAAGACATGAAGGCTTTCAGAATCTCCTACAGAGTCTGTATGGACAGATAGTGTCTCAGGCTTGACAGATGCACAGAAGTGATGAATTTTCATCATGTGAAGCTTACATTTACAGTTTTTGAGGCCCCACTAATATTAGCAATTCCTTTTAGAAACCAATGTCTTTTAGCCTCTGTCCTCTTGAAGATCGATTGCAACTCATAATATTTCACAGGGTTTTCATGAGACGATACACACAAAGTGTCTGGAGTTTAACTGATATGCACAGGCTCACATTTTTTATCCTTCCCTATAATTCTCCATTTAGGAAAAATCTGAACAAAATGAAACCCGCTATTTCCTCTTTGTTACTACATCAGCGTATGAACTAGGAATAACCGAAAGACAAACTCTTCAAGCAGTTTTGTATTCAACATAAAATGTCTTTAAAGTGTGGATTGTGAAATATATGTAAAACTCACATTAAATAGAGTAGTTGAATAACTTAAAGAAATTTAAGTAATAAAAGTATGCAGTAAAGTATATGAGCACCCTAACCTGAAAACCTGTTTTTAATGACTCCTTTCAAAATTTTCTAAAAGCTTTGTAACGTTTCTTATCAAAACTTTAAAACAAAATTTTATGGCATGAAACTGAAGACAAAAACTGGTAGAGTCCATGTTTGTTAGACTTTTATTGAATCCATCCCAAAATGAAATAAAGTATTTGATTTTAAAACCTGCTAATTAGCTCAAGGCAGTGAGACTGAGGGCTAATCTTATATAATTAAAAAAGTTGAAATTTTAACATAGTTCATGAGAATATTTTTGTACTCAGGTTCACATGGACTAATTTGAAGTAATAAATTATTGCCTAAAATAGGAATTGCTGAACCTGCTTGAAAAAAATAAACGATTTTAAAATCAATAAATAAAGCTAACACTATTTTGGCAAATTTGAGAGACTTTTACAAGTGGATTAAACAACATTTCTGAAGGTTAGCAATCACTAAATTGCACAAGCAGCTTTTCACAAGGGTAGTTTCTGTTCCAATTTTGATTCTAACTATTATTGTTTAAGTTTTATGGCATTATTATAATTTTGAAATGGTACATATTTTTAACATTACGAGCATTGTGAAATCAAACAGTGAAAATCATCCATCCACATGTTTGGGGATTAGTACAGAAAATAGTTGGGCTTCATACCTAAAAATGATCAAACTGCTCTCCTATAGCATAAGATTCTGTCTCATGTTGCCTTAATTCCAATTGGTTCATGAGTTCTTTACATTTTTCATGTGGATATTTTTGACCTATTTTTCACCATCTTCCTTTCTCTCACCACATGCTCAGTTAAACCCAACCTGTTCAATAAACTTTTTTTTTGCCTCAGTTGAGTTCTGGACAGCACATAACTATCAATATCAAATGATAATTCAGCCATGATATCTGATTAAGGGAAATATGCTATGGAACTCTTGACTTATCATCTGTGCTTTGACTACTGTATATGACATTTATGGATAAGTTACAAGAACATTCACAAAAATATTTGAGCTACATTTTCCAACCACCTAGAAGACAATTCTTGAAATAGTTAATTAGAAGTGGATTTGAAGTAAGTATGGTATTGTATATTTTGTCAGAACTTAACTGTTGCATCTGATTCGGGACCACCGTTCTGAAACATTATTTGTTCACAGGTTAGTTCCCAAAGATTTACACACATATTACTGAATATTGTTTCCAATTATTTAGACGAGAGAGCCTTCTGTGTGTATTCTGACCATCTGTCATGGTTATCTCTTCCCACTATCAGAAATATGTGTTGAAAATAAACCAAAGTATCAGAGCCTTAAGATTTCATTTAAACTATGTTCAATAACAGATCTGCAATAGAAAGTGTAAACAATAGACTAAATTCTGTGTCCTGATATTTGACTATGTACACTGACTAAAAAACGTGGTCATTAACATGTATATCCAGTAGTTTGAAATCATACAAATTTGGAATATAAATGTTAAATATAATAGAGCCATTGTGGATGTGTTCAATCATATATTCTGATGCTGGTCTAGAACTTGTGAAGTCTTAAGATAATGAGATAGAAAGAAGTTAATTAAAGACACGGCTGTATGTTAGTTGTAGCGCATCTATGTTGAAAGATTTAGGTTATATCACAACTAAGATTTTAGAGGTGTGAATGGCTGTCCTCAACATCACTTCATCTTCAAGAAGAAGTCAAACATGCTTTGTGTTTGGGGAAGAATCAAATCGGCATGTGTAAAAGTTATTGATAATGGAATGAGTTTTACAGATTCATGGCATAACATTAATTGCCTTGTACTATATTATGTGTGTGTATAATGAAATACCAGAAAATCCAAATGTAATATATTTATCTTTAAATCATTTCAAACAAAGTGGATCAAAGCCCAGCAGAAGTGCATGCTACTAAATTTTAAGAAGTGAAGCCAGTGTTACAGATGTCAGTCTTCTGAGTCTGAAATTGTGTAGTTTTTAAACTTTGAATACTATAAGAAAATTTATGGAAAAGAATGTGTAAAACTGGGGAAAACATTTTATTTACAAGTTACTTGGAAATAATGAATACCCAAAGTGGCAAATAACCTAGTATTTTCTAATTAAAACAAAGTTTTACTGTTATACATATATTGGCACAGGAAATTTTTGAGACAAGATGATGAAAATTTTCTATATGTTGTTATTTCATGTAGATAATTGATTTGTAAAACACACAAGAGAGAAAGATAAAAACTCTAAGTAGAAAATATAATTTTATAGCTACATTTTACATAATATTCCAAGACATATCATTGGTTATTTTATTACTTTGAAAATATTACTTATTTAAACAACTAAAAAACCTTTAAAGCCCAATATAATTTCAACATTGAAAATGTTAAATAACTGAAAAAACGTGTAGAGCAAAAATGCAATCTCAATACCATTGGTACCACTATACTGTTGAACAAGTATTGTATGAGGTATAAACATTGCACATAAGTATACACTGAGGATTTAGATTATAGCTAAACCAGTTGTGTTCAAGGCCACTAAAATACTGAAAGAGGATTATGACTACTAACAGTGGGGAGGAAAAAGAATTAAGAAAGCCACAAAACTCAAAGTTTGAAATGATGACTTACTTAAAATAAAAAAAGCCATTACTCTGAATTTTCATTACTTCGGGAAACAAAAAACATCACACACGTATACCTGGGTCAGCTCTGTTCTATGGATAAATTTATCATTGGTATATTGGGATATTTGGGGCCTTCGTGACTGTATACTATTTATGAGTATTATGTTTTAGAACTTGCTCACTTCCAAGAGGTAACCTAAATTTCAGGTTCCACATTAAGCATGACCATGACTCCTTAACACCGCATAGTACTTAAAATTCATGTATTTCAATTGAATGAAGTGTTGAAAATTGTAAGTGTAAGAAATAGCCAGTAATTGCTTATTTGATAAGACTCAAATTTAGTTGTAATTTAGTCTATGGATTGGGAAATTGCTATTTATTTCTATGAACAAAATAATTCTAGGACTCCTGTTTTATAAATATTTTTCCGCAGCAGTGAGTGATGGTCTCTGAACCCATCATTTCAGTGATTTGCAATATTTGGAAGAGCTGAACATCACAGGAAAGTAGAAAGTGGTTTCCCATCGATTGACTCAATTATAGTGACTGTAAACAGTATTTTACAATGCTAAATTTAAAGTACGTTAAATCTGGAGCAAGTAACTGGCCTACTGGGTGAGAAAAACACTGAAATATAATTGCATTATACACAGCCATGGAAATGGCTCTTCAAATTTTCCTGGTAGGGCAGGATCGTTAATTCCCCCAAAATTTGTACATTAACACAGCATAAAAGCAACTTTGTGTCTTCAGGGAGGGCACAACTGGCATAAAAGGTCCTTAATGCTAACAGACCTGTTGAGGTATGGTTGCTTAATGGAGGATAGGAGCAATATACACAAAAAGATCAACACACAGAGAGAATTTAACTCTGCACTATCTAAGATAAGAAAGACAACGGAGCTATAAATAAATACTTTCTTAGTACCAATCATTCTAAATTTACACAAAATTGGTTTATGCGATAGGAATGTTGATCAAAATAATGACAAAAATTGGTGAATGGCTGCCAGAGATTAAGAGAATTTATAGAGTGGTTAGTTTACATATATATATTTTGTTAGGATTCATCTTCATGTAGTCGAATAGATCATTCTTCAGGACATAGATGAAAAAGCAGTTAAGAAAGTGAGTTATAAAGTAGGAAGGGTAGTATTGAGATAAATTATATGAAGCCTTTTCCAAGTGTCCACATGTTTATAAAAAAGAGTTAAATTTCCTTTGATCTGAAGATAGAATTCACACAGGTGCATGTACAACATATTATATACATATGGAGCTTCCTTATGTACATATGCATATGTACATACTATCTATACATCTTTGCAAGTGTATACACAGCTGTCACTCAAAGAAAAAGAGTTAGCAACACAATCATCATTGTCAGACAATCCAAGTGTTGGAACAAATGACACAGACTATTTAGAGAGCTTCTTTATCTCTCTGTTGTCCATGGCTGAATTTCCTTCTGAAGTTTTCACTTTCATTGCAACACCGATTGTCATAGATAATCTTTGTGCTTTCGCATAATGCCCATCCTGGATGCACATATATTCACATACAACATTGGACATGTTAAATAAGCATGCTGGAACACAGGGCAGAACCATAGATCCATGCACAAAATATTCTGATTTTCCAAACGGACTGCAACATCAACATGCACCACTATCATATTTGGTCCTGAACGGCAAGGAATGTACAGCTGAAGTAGCCAGGGAAAGCTGATGCTTGCAAGAGTTTCTATACAGAGGAACATCCAGTAGAGAAACAAATGTAGAGAGAATGGGACAAAGAAAAATAACCACCACCCAAACCAACAACAACAGCAAACATCCTCCCACACATTATGACTGAAATTCTGGCTAGCCTCTTCATTCCACAGAAAGCAGGTCCTCTCAAAATTCTGAGTTGAGTTCTAATAGGTGATACATATTAGTGCCTCATGGCTTTTCCCAGCCATTGGAACAGCTCATCTTGATAAAGCCTTTTCCAGCGCACATTGGCTTCCACGGTTTCTACAGCTCGTGAGAATGAGGCAGAGGCTACACCATCGTAGGTCTTCACGAAGTTCTTTAGCTGGAAATGGAAGTTGAGCATGGTGAACCTGTGTGTATTAATATGAACTCACATGGAACATACAGGAATAAGGATGCATTTGGGGATGAAATTTTACAAAGAAACCTAGGACAAACTTGAATGAACCCTCTAGCTCCACTTGTTTTGAGTTATATTTAAAGGTCGTGCAACGAAACACTGTACTCCAAATCTCCAACTGCCTTTTCTGTGTAGTGCTAACTTCTCTGGCATGTTGGTTGTGATGACAGGACTTGACCATGTTACTTTTCAGGAACTTGAAGGCCACATTTGCTTAACCTACTGGGTTAATTCAGGCCTAAGCAGATGTTCTCTAGGCTGACATTTTGACATTTTAGGAACAATATCTTGCTGTGGGATAATGCTTCTGTACACTGTAAAGATTTTTCACTCATATTGGTTTAATAAGATGCTGATTGGCCAGTATTCAGGCAGGAAGTGTAGTTGGGCAACCAGACTAAGAGAATTCTGGGAAGAGGAAAGGCAGAGATGCAGTCAATAGTCAGACCCAATGCTGCATTGAGAGAAGTTACCAAGGCATGTGGCTAAACATAGGTAAGATTTATGTGTTAATATACATTGTAAGAGCTAGTCAATAATAAAGCCTAAGCTAATCGGACAAACACTTTATAATTAATATAAGCATCTGTGTGTTTATTTGAGGCTGAATGGAAGTGGGACAAAAATTTCCACCTACAATATCTCTTCCCATATATCATAATAACACTGGCATTTTCTGAATAGGGATCCTCTGAAAGCAATTAAGAGTAATTCTGAATGAACAACACACTGATTACATCACCTCTGTTATTCCTAATTTAAATCACCCTGCCTGTGTACTTCCAAACCTTATTCTCAGATTTGTAGATTTGAGGCATGTTCACCCATTTCTCCACGTGCGACCAATATATAAATGATTTCTGTTTTCTTTATAAAACCAAAACTTACATTTCATTGATTGACATAGTACTCCTTCATGAAATGGACTGGATTGGTAACATATTCATGAGAAGTAAATAAACTCTAGTGGAACATGTTTGAAATGAGAATAAACACTGCAGGAGGTGCAAAGAATGCAAGAGTTAAAAGATAGGACTGCAAAGTGGTATGCACCAGACAAGACACAGCCATTGCAATAATGAATCCACAGAAGTTGCAGTTATTTGCAATTGACCTGCAAGATCTTGGCTCCTTCATCAGAGGTGGAAGAGATCTCATAAGGCCCTACACCTTACTGCTGAACTAATTGGTTACTGTTAGAGCTGTAAAATGAAATAAGCACTGTCTTTAGTTATGTTAACCTCCCCGTCCCCAGCCTCAACAAGTCCTCCAAGCTCTAATAAAAAGTTACAAAGCTATAGTCACACAGATGATCTTGGTTAAACTCAGTGAGTCACCGAAAGAAACAAGAAAGACATGGGGTGTAGGAAAGAGATTTGTAGAAATGAGGGATAGACAGAGGTTGGAAAGAGAGAAGAGGGTCAGAAGTAAGAGTAACCATACGTGCATGAAATTGTGAGGAACAAATTTAATTGATAAAAACACATTTTAAAAACTAGGTTTTATCTATGGGTGACATGATTTACTTCGAAATGCAAAGAAAAAAGAGTATGTGGGCATTACAACTCCATTAACTCCAAATGTAGTTTCTTGGTTTATTAATAGATAACTGTAGAGAGTAGAGGAGAACTGAGTGAGTAAAGTACTGAGCAGAAGTGTAATTTGATGTGGGTACAGACCCCAAAACAAATTGTCCCATGGTAAATTGTCAAAGCCATTACCCATATGAATAATGAGATGGCACAAGTTTTTATTGGGAGTTTGAGTGTTAGTGTTTATAAATAATTGATTAGTATGTGCAAATACTAGGGACTGTAGTGTTTTCCTCCTGAATATTTTCAGACTGAGACTGGTTGCATGTAAAGACCTTCTACTGACCAACTAACCCCTCCCCTGTGCTGTATCTAGTAAACCAGCTGAGATTCCAATTTGTGGTGGAAGTGGTAGGTAGCATAAGAGAATCCCTCCTGATCCTAGCTTCCCTATACATCATTACCTCATGGTCCATAGCTAGAGTTCTAGGACCTGAGTCACACAGAACACAGCAGATAATAAAATAACAATTTAATTTACCTATTAAAAATAGGTTGGTGGTATTGTTTCAAAGACCAGGTCTAATTACAATGCGTGTTCAACATAGCAAAGAGCATCAGAAACTGATTGTAATGCTAAAGGTTCATTTTTTCTTAATAGAGAAAATTCTTAGTCATGTTCTAAAAATAAGCAGAATAGGACTGGAAATTATCTTCAGTGTCAAAAGATTACCTAAGTAACTAGATTATAGAACAAAGGAGCAGAGCTATGAAAACTGGGTGATTAATGACATTGCAACCAACCAAATAGATTTAGAAAAGATAAGGAAGAGTGTCTTATTTAGTCAGAGAATTTAAAGTTGAAACTTTTAAGTGCTTTGTTATAATTATTACAGATAGAAGTTCTTAGAGAGTTCATATACTCTGAGAAGACTCAAGGAATTATTTGAAAATTAAACACTAGCAGTTTTGCTTTTTGTTCTGTGTGTCTTAAGAAACTGGCACCCAACCAACAATTACAGTGCTAACAGACAAATGTGAAAAATCAACTTGTAGCAAGGAAACATTTTGTGGTGTAATTAGTGTGTGGTGTGATTCATCACCTGGGGGTGACACATGAAGGCTCTGCCAGGAAGGAAAATACAGGGCCTCAAGATAAGATCCAGGCAGGAAAAGTAAAGTATGGAGCTGTCGAAAATGCAGTTAATTCTACATCTCCAAATTAATTTGGATTTTAGTTCATGGACAGATTGATTTGTTGACGATGGTGTTGCTTAATTACTCAATACAAACGGACTTTCTGAAAGTTGATCTGAAAACTTTGGCAATGAAAAACCATATCATGGAACTACATACTTGACATCAAATTCGCTGTATGTTAAAGCAAGCATAAGATATTGAATACATAACTGAGAATTATTTTAGAATCATAAAATTAATGTACTATTTGACTAAAATTATAGATATTAAGAAAAAGAGGTCTTGTCCTTTTCTCCTTATTGGCTAGGTTCTCTGGTGTAGTGGACTATAGGCTGTTTTTTCTTTGTTTTATGTCTAAAAGCCACTTATGAGTGAATACATGTTGTATTTGTCTTTCTGGGTCTGGGTTGCCTCATTCAATATGTTCTTTTCTAGATATAACTATTTGCCTCTAAATTGGGAATGTGGGGGTCATGAGAGAAGGTAGAAGGAGAGAGAGGGAGGAAACGGATAAAAATAAATAACTCAATAAAAACAATTTTAAAAAGAGGAAGGAAGAATTGATTGACAGTATATATATTTTTCACATTTACAACCTTTTAGGCATTGCTCTGTACAAATATATACCAGACACTCCCTACACTGATCGTACCCACAAACACATGCACATGAAATATTTGTATTATAGTTTGAAATTTAGTAATGCAGTGGTACATTTTCATTTAGACAGATTCTATGACCATTCAGGAACCAATAATGCATTTTATTCAATTTTGAATTGTGTGTTTATTATAGAGTATGACATCATAGTACATTAAATTAATATTACATGTCAAGGAAAAATACACCCACTTCTAAAAGCGTGTTCTTCAATATTGTTCCTAGGCATTCATTGAGCATTCCAGATAATTATCAATGGTTCTTTGGCAAATTTCACTTACATAAATGATGTGGGATTCCCCTCTTACGTTATGAATATGTTTTATTACTGTTGGATTAATAAAGAAGCTGCTTCAGCCTATAGCAGGGCAAAATATAGCCAGGCTAGAAGAGATATAAAGAGAGAGTAGGCAAAGTCAAGGAGACGCTATGTCTCTGCCAAAGGAGAAAGACACCAGTCAACAGCCAGAATCTTATCATTAGGTCACAGCCTCATGTTGATACACAGATTAATAGAAATGAGTTAATTTAAGATGCAAGAATTAGCTAAAAATGTGCCTAATCTATTGGTCAAACAGTGTTGTAATTAATATAGTTTTGTGCCATTGTTCAGGTGTGGGCATCTGGGAAAAAAAGCAAGCAGTCTCCACCTACACATGAAGATGCTCAGGTCTCTTCCTGAAACAAGCTGAATGCTTGAAGAAAACTCCAACCCACTGGCTTGACCACGACTTTATCCAAAGTCAGATTGTCATGGAAGAGAACTCTGTAGACAATGTGACAAGTGGATCTCCAGAGTTTCATTTCCTAAATTATGATTGAGACGCACTTTCCTTGTGAGCTCAGGGATCCTGAGGTGACTTATACATTCAAGATGAGCTTACTCATCAGAGCATATCTGGTACACCTTCTACAGTTGCCTTAAATTGATCTTGTGGCCAGTATCCTTCAGTACTGCTTACAGAGAATGTGTGCTCAGAGCCTTCTTATGGGTCCCTAAGGGGCCTGTGGTGTCTGGCTCCAGCTTCCTTGTCTGTGCAGGTTCAGCAGCAACAAAGGCACTTAGCCCCTCACTCTGCTTGTTTCTCAGGCTCTTTGCTAGAATTTTCTGCCTCCATTAGGTTTTCTCTTAATTGGGCTTTGAGATATTTATCTGTGATACTTTTACTTTGAATAAGTGTAGAAACTTTTGTAAAATAAAATTTCAGTGTTGTTCACATCCTCTGATTTTCTTAGCACAATTTCTAGGTGTGTTTATTAATCTACCTTTTAAAATTTGTTTAACATTGAAAAATATCTTATTTCAGGGTATCCTAGACTCTGGCATCACAAAGTACTTTAAGAGAGAATTGCAAAGCATAATATAATCTTGATAATTATAGAACTAAATAGAATTAGCTATTGGTCTATTATGAAGTAAAAGACTTTCCCATTAAAGTTGTAAATGGAGTCTCTCTGATGAAGAAGATGCATATTCTTTTACAACAGGGCTAAGTGTTAGGTTCACAGAAAAACCAAATAGACATTAGTCAGAAAATTACAAAGGTCTCTGAGGTTCTATGAGGTTATGTTTCTGCTAGTCTAAAAAATTAAGGAAAGGATGAATTGCCTCATGCAGGAATATAAGTCAAATTGCTAATTCCTTATAATTAAGAATAAATCCAGTCTTAGATGTTAGGACTGTTTAGGGAAGGGACCATAAAACAGAGAATTTATTTTTCTACTTAATAGTCATCAAAATATTGAAGCTGATAATGGTCATTAAAATATTAAATAGGTTTATTTTCAGGGGGCTGGAGAGATGGCTCAGCTATGGAAAGCAAATGGCTCTATTGTTCTTGTAGTGGACTCTAGAGAGGCTCCCATCACCGTCCTCAGTCAGCTCTGGTTTTTTTTTTTCTTTT
>LOJH01003914.1:654-19771 GCA_001685095.1 Ellobius talpinus
AGGACTCTCAGAGGTGGAGAGGAGGAGGACTCTCAGTGATGGAGAGGAGGAGGACTCCCAGTGGTGGAGAGGAGGAGGACTCCCAGTGATGGAGAGGAGGATTCCCAGTAGTGGAGAGGAGGAGGACTCTCAGAGGTGGAGAGGAGGAGGGCTCTCAGTGATGGAGAGGAGGAGGATTCCCAGTGATGGAGAGAAGGAGGACTCTCAGTGGTGGAGAGGAGGAGGACTCCCAGAGGTGGAGAGGAGGAGGACTCTCAGTGGTGGAGAGAAGGAGGACTCTCAGTGATGGAGAGGAGGAGGATTCCCAGAGGTGGAGAGGAGGAGGACTCTCAGTGGTGGGGAGGAGGAGGACTCTCAGTGGTGGAGAGGAGGAGGACTCTCAGTGATGGAAAAGAGGACTTCTGTGACACAGCAGGGTGTGACTGAACTGAAGCTCAGTTTGTGCCTAGGATCTAGTGCCCATATCATGAACAATAACTCTAGCCCAGAAACCAGGAAACTCTTTCTGGTCCTGGAACTGCCATCAGTCACTGTGAGTCTAGACAGGTCTTGTGGCCTTTTGGGACCATGGATTCTTCCTCTTGCAGAGAAGTGGGTTGAACTGGAAGCTCATAAGTCACCTTTTGGCCCTGATACTCTACCCTCCTATGAGTCACTGCCGGTTCCGGTGCTTTGTCACTCAGATATCTGGGGAAGCTAAAGAAAGAACAATCAGCAGCCAGGGGCACAGAGTTCACAGGGCATCCTGCTTCTGGAAGGATGCCTGATGACCTTCAGCAGAGGGGCAATGTGGGCAGGGATTTCCCCCTATTTAGGATGAACACATCCTCCAACATGTGGCGCCTGCATTCAAATGGTGTTCTGCAAGGCTAGGCTCTGCCCCTAAACACAAAAACAAATAAAACCCAGGCTTGGCATTGCCAGAGTGGTTCTCCAGATTCCTGGTCAAGTTGGGTCCTGCACACAGAGGACCAAGCTCACTGGGAACTTGACTTTGAGTCACCACCAGTCCTTCCAGAGTCTGTGATTCATGACCTTGTTATTTGGAGAAAGAGTCACCAAACTTCCAGGACACTCCCTCTTCTCGTCATAAACCCCACTCCACACTTGGCAATTGGGAATCTTTTGTTTTGTCTAGTAATACAACCAAACCCCAATCCCATGGACAGCCCAGATAGGAGTGTAGGGGACAGGGTACTTAATACAGTGAGCCAGACCAGCATGGCTCATTACAACAGGGCCCAGAATCCATGTAAACAGTTATAGAAATCAAGGCTCTAGGGAGACAGTTCAACTTATACAGTTCTCAGCTGGCGAGCACAAAGACCTCAGTTCAATCCCCAGAACCCAGACTTATGAGAGTCTGGCATGGTGGTACATGCATGCAACCCCAGCACCAGGAGGCAGAGACAAGTGGATCTCTGTGGCTCACTGGTCTACTAGCCTAGCCTAGTTGGTGAGTTCTAGGCCAGTGAGAGACCCTATCTCAAAATAAAGGAGGACAATGCCTGTGAACAACACAACACCTGAGGCTGCCCTCTAGTCTCCACAGGTATATGCTCATGTATACCTACACCCATATGAATACACACAAACAGAGAGAGAGGTGGGAGGGAGGAAGATACAGATGGAAAGAGAGGTAAAGAAACTGAATTGGCAGAAGAGGAAAGCAAATATCCAACAAAGTTATGTGTTAGAACATGCATAGCGAACACAGTGATGCAGCGTGTCTACTAAGGGTGCCTGTGTGAGTGGACTATGGACTGTTGAGTCGTGCATCGGAGATGTTTGAAACTGTAATAGAGCCCGCCACGGGCCTTTGACAGCATCCACACAGCCCTACCACCAGTCCCAATAAATATAACACAACACACAATCGATTCACTGGAGAGGCCAAGGGAGAAGGATCGAAAATTCAACGTCTACCTTAATCAGAATCTTTCTCAGAATAAAAGGGGAAAAAAGAGGGCCAGGCATGTAGCTCAGTGGCAGAGCACAAGCAAGGTTATGGATTCACATCCCATATAAAGAGACAACCAAACAACAACAATAAAAAAATAGTTCAACACCCCTTTGACAAGTAAGTCTAAGTAGCAAGACCTCATCTGTAATGACAAAAATGCTAGACCAAGCAAGTAATCCAAATCATGGAACATCATCCAGGTAGTAAGAAAACCCTACTTACAAAGAATTTTTAAGAATATGGAAAATTCACATGATATCAGCAGTGGATGGGATAAATATGAATTTTTAATAAGCTATAAATACAATCTTCAAAAAATATATACATAGAAATCTGGAAAGATCTCATTAGTGGATCAGATTTTTCCATACTATGGTTGTTAGCTCTTTTACTCATTTTAGATAGTATTGCATTTTCAAGATAGTCTATAGAAGCACGTATTGGTTTTATAATGACTAACGTTGGTTGGTTGTGTTTGGTGGGTTGGTTTTTGATATTTGGTTTGTTTGGTTGATTGATTTATTTATATTGTTTGTTCATTTGTTCGCTGAGACACTGAATACTTCGTCCTTCTGTCTCAATCTCCCAAGGATTTGAATTACATCATAGTTAACTCTAAAAAGTTCTTATAAAGCTGACCTTTCTTTTATACATTGGGCTGGGACTGTAGCTCAGTTGGTGGACTGCTTGTCTCACAAGCATAAAGTCCTGGGTTTGATTCCCAGCACCACATAAATCACATGTGGTGGAGCATACTTTTAATTCCAGCATTCAGGACGTAAAGACAAGAGGATCAGAAGTTCAAGGTCATTCTCAGTTACTTAGGGAGTTTGAGGCCAGCCTGGAATTCTGGAAAGCCTGTCTCCAAAAATAAAGCTATCATGAAATGCACAAATTCTTAATTTTCTAAAACACTGATATCAGATAGTATCCATATAGTTAGAAGGAGATACCTTCCACAGAAGTCCAACCTCAGCATACACCCCAAAAGAAGCAGACAGTACTGGATACAGAAGACCTGAGCCAATCAGAAACCTACTCTACCTAAATGCTGCCCCTACACCTGTGTGTTCCCTGGCGCAGCACACAGACCTGTCTACCTGATTCCTGCTTCCAGACAGAAACTCAGGGAAATCTCACCTCCTATGGGTGCTCCAGTTCCCAAACCAATTTCTGGAGAGAAATAAACATTCCATATTGTGTATACATAAATGTGTGGGTGCTTGGATGGATGGATGGATGGATTTATGGCAAATAATAGGCCATAAATAGCTTCTTGCTGGATAAACATGAGCAGCAACAGAAGGGAAGCCAGGCTGTTTATGGGAATGGGCTACCCACTGAGTACCCCTGAGTAGAGAGCTGCAAATGGACATACATGTTGGGGACTGGATGGCCCTTCCAGGAGACCCCTGTGGGAGGGACACCCTTTTGCAATGCATCCCTTGCCCTTACCCTACCATCTGGCTCCACTGTGCATACTTCATTCCAACAAGGATGTCAGAACAGTCCATTATGGTCAGATCTGCCTTCCTGAGGCCATACAGGCCTGAGACAGCTCCCTCAAGTTTCCTGAAGTATCCTCAGCCCCACAGGTGGCTCACTGAGATGGTGTGCAGGAGCCTTGTAAGGAAGAAGCCCACACACAGACTCGCTGCTCAACCCTCTGCTGAACCAGGGAGCTACTGTGAACCTCTGGTGGGACAGAAGGAATTACCTCAGAGACTGTGATATGCAGTCCTCACCATCATGGATGAGACTATACTGTCCCAAGGAGGCAAGTCCCTGGCCATCACAGAGGGCCTGACTCCTTGGAGTACAGTTCTGGGAAGAAGGACCCATCATTCCCATAACAGTAGCCAAGACACACAGTCTGCCCACAATGTGATAATACCATTATAAGAAGGCCAAGCCCATAAAGTTGAAGCTCATCTCCAATATAAACTTAGAAAGCAAGTTGGGGGCACTTGCATCCTTCCTTACTAGACCAAAGAAGACACTGTCCCTCCAGCAATGGGGCCTTCCTTCCACAAAACAGCAAATCTCACTAAGCATTCAGAGTCCCTCTGCAGACAGATGCGGGAAGAAGATGCAGAAATGTTCCCCTTACTGCCACCTCATACCCAAGTCTGTTTTTTTCTTTTTTTTTCCAAAACATCAAGGACCATTCCTTGGGAACTGAAGCTTTGGGGCTTGGTAGCTGAGGCAGTGAAGTAATGGTTTTGGTGAGAGAGAAAGTACCTGAGCTTCCATCTGAGGTTGGAGTGTGTGACATGTCTGGCAGTGTCATCCCATAGGGAGGATGATTGCACCTGCTGTTCACATTCAATCTGTCAGTAAGCATATCCTGTACCCTCATTCGGTACTTTATGCAGACCTCATTCCTCTTTATCCCACCGGCCCCCCACACCCTTGAGTTCATATTCAAAGGAAAAGACATCAAACAAGGCAAAGGTCACTTCAGCCATGGCTATAATTTCCCATGTGTCCTTTCCTTCCACTATGTTCCCAAGATCATGACTGCTGCATCCTCCAGAGAGCTTTGAGAAGCCAAAAACTTGGAAAGATGTGGAAAACTCCATCTTTTCCAGCCTTGGGAATTTCTGAATCCTCCTTTGAAATCTTAGGAAATGTCTTTGCATGTGATCAAGACCCACAAACAGGAGAGATGACCACAAGTTCTTACAAAGGCAGGAATGACATGTGCTCCAGTGGGGGTATGAGCATCCTTGTCACGTGTGCACTGGCTGATGCTGTGATAACAACAAGGCAGAAACACTATCCTGCCCTTAGAGAAGCCTGGTCTTTGTGGAGGAGAACCCACCAGACTCTCACATTCCCATGGGGGCTCTCCAGCATGGATAATATCTCCCCAGCAAGCATGAGACTTCATTCTCCTATGTAATACCCTTCCAACAGTGCCAAGATATGCTTCTAATTCAAACATAACACTTGTGCCAATCCAAGGCCTAGTGGGAAACTAATATAATAATGTGGGTCAGCTTTTCAGGACCATCAAAGTCAACAATCTTTGATAACATCTACCGCAGCCACATTTGGAAGAGCATTAGCTCTTTTTTTNTTTTGCTTATCACTCATGTTGCGTCTATGGATGCTAGAAGCAGAGGGATGGCCGGGCCATGGTACCCTGATGTAGTGGGGAAAGATGGGAGTTTAAGAGAAGCTTGCTGATACCTGACTTTGTTGCAAGAATGTCAAGTGGAGATCTTAGACAAATGCCTTAGTCTTTCTCCAAAGAACTCAAGCATTGGATGAGACTAATAAAATCCTCCGTCCCAGGGCTGAAAGGGCTTAGCCAAACAGATGCTGGAGGGTTTCATCAAATGCCTGTGGTTGGTGTTTTGCTGTGGTGTCCTGCACAGCAGAACAGAAAGGGTCAATGCTGCTGAGGTATATGGGGAAACTCCAGCAGAGACCTGGCCAATCCTGCTGTCGCTAAAGGGAACAAGTGTAAGAAGCAGGGTATCCTGTGGAAGGCTGTGAATGCTGGACTGGCACTTGGTGCTACTCTCCTGGTGACTGTGAGTGAGGATGTAGCCTTTTGAGGAATTGATGCTGTTGAGAAGCTTGGAAACTTCAGATTTCAAGGTCACAGTCTCCTCTAAGGGACACCTGGTGCACAGCAAGTTCACATTTGCCACAAGCTCATGTTCCTTCACAAGAAAAACTGCTGATGGGTATTCTAGGGAGCAGGCCTGTATCCCCAAATGAATGTTGGCAACACTCAGATCTCAGGCTCACTGGGTCCCAGAAGCACCTGCCATATAGCCAGGCCCATCATCACAATGCAAACTCCATGACTCACATACTCTCTGGTTCTCCAGCTTTCCTGGAAGCTGGGGGGAGGGGAGAGACACGGGTTTTCTAAGTCAGTTTAGCATCAAGGGGGAAATAAAGCATTGGAAAACTCCTTTGCTTGATTTCCACTCCAAGTGGCCTCACGTTCCTCCCATCTGAGAACTTTGGTCACCAATACCCCAAGCGTGCCAGGCGAGCACTCTAACACTAAGACACATCCTGGGTTCTAGCCCTGTATAAAATGCCCCACAGTAATGAAGCACTAGCTGTGTCTGAGATGTGTTGGAAGCTAAATAACATGATGAACCGCAAAGCACCTCCCCTACCCTCCTAGCAGGTCAGCAGGACAAAGATGCAGGCTAGGAGGAAAGCATGCTCACAGGAAAGAAAGATGACAACTGCCTCCACGACAAAGTTTGCCGCCTCCTTGCCCATTAACAGTTAAGTTCTCTGGGGAAAGGGATTGTTTCAGCTGACAGAACTCAGGCCTCAGCAGTCTGACTGCCCAGCACACCAAGGTTGCATTGAGTGGATGTGTATTGTCAGTTTTGCAAATCATTGAGCCAGCAGAGAATACTGTGACTATGGTTCACGGTCATAAAAGGAGAGCCGTCTCAAACATGTCTGTTTAACCAAGGAAAGGGGAGGCAGAGAAGGAGAGGAATAGCTAAAGGTTATCAACACGTCCTGAACAGTTGATAATTGCTGCGTGTGTTTTACGGGATGAGAAGCAAGCCCATTGAATGCTAATTCCCCATCATCACAGAGAGAGCCCTCTGTCACCCTTTTCCTTTGATCTCTCCTGGAAGAGGCCATGAGGAATATCATACTTAACCATTTAGGTGTTTCAGCTCTGTGTGTTAACCCATAAAAGAAATTGCACCAGCTCCCTGCCTGTCATCATTTAATAAATCAACAGGTCCATCTCGGTGGCCTGAAGCCTAATGGCATTTATGAGTGCTGGCAACGTCACTCGCCACTTAACCGAAGCAATTAAGCCGTGCCTCCCTCCCACGATTATTGGAGATTGACTAGTTATAACTTATTCTTTTCCAATGCAACTGACAAAAAGGTAATATTCACACTTATAGATAATGCAGAATACTGGTACCAGAAATCACTTCCTGTGGCTGCTTTTTCCCCATGGTGCACCTCTGAGACAGGATAAGGAGACACACTCTAGCTCAGACTTGGTTGTATTTTGCCTCAGAACCAGGTAGAACCTGGTAGCTCCGCTTTCTTCTCAGAACAGGATCTGGGCTGCGGCTGAACTCAGCCAAGAGTTCAAGGTAAAGAAATCACCTGCCTCATTCCCCAAAACCAGAAAACCCAGCCTCCTGGTACTCTGCCTCTGAATCAGAAGGTCCTGTCAGAGGCTGAATTCTGTAGGTGGAAAGGAGCAAGCTTAGAAGGACCCCAGAATGGTCCCCTGAATCCAAGAGTGGCAAGACCAGAGCAGAAAAATGTTTTTGTAGGTAGTTTAAATCACTTAAATAAGTTAAAGTTTGCTTGTATTTCTTAAATAAAAATGTTCACGCTTTTCTGAGCAGTAGAGGTGCATGCCTTTAATCCCCAACACTTGGGAGGCAGAGGCAGGCAGATCTCTGCGAGACTAGGCTGGTCTACAGAGCAAGTTCCAGGACAGCCAGGACTGCTACACAGAGAAATTCTGCCCTGAAAACAAACAACAAACAAATTCACATTTTAAATCAAATATACAAACTCTCCCCTGTTGCACGAGTTCTAATTGGTCTTAATAATAAAGTCCCGGAGCCAGATATCAGGGCAAATGCTGAAAGATCTGAGAGAGAAAAGAGCAAGCCACAACCAATTCTTACCTTGCTAACTTCTCAGTCAAAAAAGGATTGAGCTCTTTTCTCCTCCTCCCTTATATTCCTCTCTCCACCCAGCCATATCACTTCCTGTTTGTCTGTACAGACCTCCAGACCTCTATGGTTAACTAGTACCTAGCTCCTCCCTCTGATCTTCAGGCAAACTTTATTTGTTAGAGTACAAAGAAGATATCACTACAGCCCTCAAAAGAATCAATCAGTATGTACCCACACAGTATCGTACTAAACACCACGGTAGCATTAAAAACTCTGGCACTTTGATGAGAAAATATTAAGTTACTGCTGGGCTCTGTGTTTTTGTTTGTTGTCTGTATGACTTGTGTTGTCTGTATGACCCCTTGTCTTACACATGCTAGGCCAATCCTGGGGCCATCATTACTGCCTTTAAGTTTGTTCACTACAAAGGCTGACTTTCCTTAGATTTCCACTAGCTTATAATGTTTTCTTTTGTTACTTGCTAATTCAAATGCCAAGTATGTTCTAATGCAAATCATGAATTCTTGTGTGTCCTCCTTAAAATTGTGTGAGACCATCAGCATCACTTTGAGAGGCTCCATGGAGAGTCGTGAGACTAGAGCCCAACATGGTGGTGATGAGGACAGAGCCAAGATACCTGAGCTCATCTTCCCCTATCAAATTCAGCTCCCAGTCATCCTCACCACATCCCATCCATCCAGCTCCTCTGACTTGTTTTAAATGATGGTGAGGAGATGACCCTTGGCTATCTGTTCCTGCGGCCTGAGATAAGGGCTTCTAAGGCTGGTGGTAAAGATGACTATCTGCCAGGCTTCCACTCTAGCTCCTTAGCAAAGAATTCATTTTCTGCCCATTTTTTTTCTTTTAATAATTTGTGGGTGCTGCAACATCTTTCCTCCTATGTGGTTAAAGAAAATGCCTAAGATTTAGAAGATACATCTCACAACTGAGAGAATTTTTTTTATCAAAGGACAATAAACACAGGAATAAAATGAGGACCATGTGCAGTCACATCTGCTGAATCAGTGTGGTGTTTGGAGCCATGTGAGGCTTTCCTTGGGGCATGCAGTAAGTGTGTAATTCCACACAAACATTCACCTGTGTGAGAGCAGCAGTGTGCCCGTGTGTACAAGGCCCCAAGTGTAAATGTGTGCATATAGGAATACAAGTGGGTATGGATATGTGCAAGGGAGTAAGCGATGGTACATGTGAGTGTGTGTGAATACAAGTCAGAGTGTAGTGTGTATGTGAGAGTGCAAATGACTATGCATGCATATGTGTGAGCACATAAGAGTGTGAATGCATGTGAGCCTACAAGTAAGTGTACATATGTGAGGATGGAAGTGTATGTGCTTTTGAGAATAGTGAATGTGTGACAGAGTACAAGAGAGCGTGTATGTGTGCATGTGAGTGTACAGTTTTGTGTGTGTGAGAGAGAGAGAGAGAGTACAGTTGATGCATGAGTATGTATGTGGGAATACAAGAGAATGTGTGTGTGCATGTGTAAGTACAGTTGAGTGCATTGTGCATGTGTTGTGTTGTATAGTTATTTGCTAAGAATTGGAATATTCCCTCCCATATGGAGGAGGAAGGCTCCTATGACTTGGGACGGAAGTGCAACTTACAAGTCCATATTCAGGTTCACCAGCATCCCCATGCTCACATGGTAAACCCCGAGGAAGCTCCTGAAACTTAAGAATTCACAAGGATTCTGTGTCCAAGTACTGTGGGACACTTGTACACTGTAAAGATCTGTCACTTGTATCGGTTTAATAAAATGCTGATTGTCCAGTAGCCAGGCAGGAAGTATAGGCAGGGCAACCAGAGTAGGAGAATTCTGGGAACAGGAAAGGAGAGATACAGTCATCAGCCAGATGCACTAGAGGGAACATAAAGTGGGAGGAGAGAGCGGTTTAGCCTGCTTTGTCTGCGTAGTCTGCAGTCACCCAGCCTTGGTAGAGACAAGACTTCTCTAGTTATTTGGCTGCTTTGCTTTTCTAGTTTTGGGGATAAACCCCAATATCTAACTCTGGGTTTTTACTATTCGTGCTATACCCAAGTTCATGTAAGCAGTGACACTTTCTGTGGAGACGAGACTGACAGCCATGCTGCCTGAAGGCCCTGCGGAGAACTCCAAGGAGGCAGCTTTATAAGGCACTGCCCATGCTGAGGTGGACTTTTCAATCAGGCCGCTGTCTTTGCGTCACCCATGCTCCTGCAAGTAACTGTTCACCCACATTCTTGTAAGGAACCCCAATCAACTTACTGGCTCACGAAGTTACATTCAAGTAGAATCAGTTCCTTGCTCTCTTATCAGTGCCATATCTGGAATAATAAGGAGATGCTTGTTCCCATATCTCCAGGAAAAGCCACAGAACACACTTGGTACCTGAAAATAGAACCAACAGAACCAAATATGGATTGGGAAGGAATGATTGTGTGGTCCCAGCAGTGTGTGCTGACATGCGATTGAGGTTTATCCACTTGAAGGTAGAACATCCACAAGGGCAGTTTTGGTATGGCTACCTTTCCCTGTCTGGTATGGGAAGGTGTACCTGCTGTGTGGTATGGGAAGGTGTACCTGCTATAGTGGTACTTTCATGTTTCCTGTGATGGGTAACAGGACAGTCAACAAAGGCCAAACCATTTGACTGGGGCGTCCTTGTGCGAGGATCACAAGGGTAGCCATCTTGTGCTTGTGTTTTGGGTGAATTGCCTCCATGATGAATGCAGTACACCATATGAGTGCAGGGAGCTCCCAAAGGTGCTAGGCTCTGATTTGGCATGGAGGGTGGAAAAGAGGGAGATGGGATGTTGGTGGGCTGTTTCTTATAGCTCGTGGTATTCAAAGAAAGCAAAAGTTAGAAGTGAACTAAAGAACCCTTCCTACTACCAATAACAACAATAACAACAACAAAATGGTGGAAGATTTCCCTCAGGCCTGAGCTTTAATAGAGGGGAGGGAAAATCTATGATTCAGCATGCAGCCAGGATTTTAATAATGGACTAGTCAATAAACTATGCTAATCAGAGAATATTCAACCTTTTGACTGGCTAAACTAGGAAACACTTTTAAGATTTATTTTTAATTTTTTTGCCTATAAATGTTTGCCTGCATGTATGTGTGCCATGTGCATGAAATGCCCATGGAGACCACAAGAGGGCATCAGATCCCTTGAAACAAGAGTTACAGGTGCTTGTGAGCTGCCGTGTAGGTGCTGGGAGCTGAAACCAGGTCCTCTCAACTACTGAGTCATCTCTCCAGCTACAGAAAAGACTTAAGCAATGAAAGAGCCTCTTGAAGTCTAGCTTGTGAGACTGTGGGATATGGGGGTAGATGAGGTCAGTCTGCATGATGTAAAAGTAAAGAAACTAAGTAATACAACTACTCATCCCTCCTTAAAACAAAAGCCACATAACCTGAGGTACGATAAAGCAGCTTCTGGTGGGCTGGCTTATTTGAGTCATTAGGAACACTTGCTTATTGCTGGCCAAGGTCTCCATGAATATCAGGGACCAGAAGGTAGCAGAAGATGGGCAGGCATTACTGAAGGAACTGGATAGGCAAGAGGCATTGGGTCTATTCATCATGCCATAAAAGACTGTGTTCCCAGGAGAGCTAAGAAGAAATTTGATTCAGCAGGAACTTTGGGAACAGTAAAAGGCTGTAGCAGTGGCTCTCAACCTTCCTGATGCTGTGACCCTTTAATATAGTTCCTCATGTGTGGTGACCCCCCCAAACTTAACATTATTCTCATTACTACTTCATAACTGTAGTTTTGCAACTGTTATGAATTTTGATGAAAGTATCTGTAATTTTCAATGGTCTTAGGTGATCCCTGTGAAAGGGTCATGCCCCACAGAATGAGAACCACACTGCTTTGGTGGCTTTGGTGAGCCTACGATGGGACATGATCTTAATGAAACAGGAGGGCCTGTGAGGATCTGAGTGATTTAGACTCACACACAAATAGCAGGTTAAAGCCCCATTTTTCACACTGCTGTTGTGGAATATTATTTTAAGGTGTGTTACATTTGTTTATGCTGTAGAATATTTGTTCTAATAATGCAGAGATGTGTTGCATTCTTTTATGTTGCTTTTGTTTAACTCTGTGAAGCTGTGATTCTTTGCCGGTCTAAAATACCTGATGGTCTAATAAAGAGCTGAACAGCCAATAACAAGACAGGAGAAAGGTTAAGCAGGGCTGGCAGGCAGAAAGAATAAATAGGAGGAGAAATCTGGGAAGAGGGAGGAAGAGCAAGAGAGAACAAGAAAAGGAAGATGTTAGGGCCAGTCACCCAGTCACCTAGCCACCCAGTCACCCAGCCACCCAGTCACCCAGTCAGCCACAGAATCAGAGTGAAAGTAGGATTACAAAAGTAAGAAAAGAAAAAAGCCCAGAGGCAAAAGGTAGATTGGGTAATTTAAGAAAAACTGACGAGAAATAAGCCAAGCTAAGAAAAAACAACACTCCACCTTCTCTATCTTCTCCTGGCACAAGGGGCCCCAGAGTGCACAAATTTGCTCATCCTTTGGTTCATGGCCTGGAGCACCTGGGGTCTTCCTTTTTGTGATTGCAGGGCTATTGGGTAGAATAGAGCAGCTATTGGTTCAGAAAAAAATCCTCCTCTGAGGCATCAAGGCCACCTTGCAGGTCTCATTCCAGAAGATTCTTAGTCTTGTTAAATTCAACATGTCACCGGATCCAAGACCTGTGTTTCTTCTTATAGCTTATCTAGACTCTGCAATTGTTATTTCTATGATGCTGGGGTTTGGCTCTTGTTGACTTATTCAAAGTCCCAATAACCAGGCAGGACAAAGTCTGTCATGTGTGGGAACGCTAAAACACAACACATCCCTGATACATGTCACCCACTTGGCCCAGGCAGGAACAGATGGTGGTAGATTGGGATCACTCTGGGTACATAAGAGCATCATTTCCTAGATATCACTCATGAAGCAGGGGTGCACAGGGTATGGCTTTTCTTAAACTTGCAGTAGAACTTGGTGTTGATTGCATGGTGCTTGTTTTGGTTTGTTTTTTTTTAACAGACTTGCAGAATACAAGTAGTATAGGATCATAGGGATTACACCAAGGTTCTAGAATAAAGTCTTCGAGATCAGAAAATAAATAATAAAGTAGGATTCTATATCAGGAGTCCCTGATCAAGCCATATATGGAGTTTTGAGGAAGAAGCCTGAGTTACAGCAGAAATCCCAGGATGTTAGACATTTGATGAGAAAAGCTGCAGGCACAAAGTTGAGCTGGCTTAAGAGACAGTCCTATGCATGGCAGGTAGAAGGGCCAAAGGGTTGTCAAGCCTTTTGGAATCCACATGATAACTCGCAAGCCACAGATGCTAGACATACTGCTTCAATATTGATTGTTTGCCATGCTGACTTTGGGTCTCGTGATCCAACATTTCTCACTGTCCCCTATTTCTCCCTTTTAGAATGGGACTGTTTACTCTCTGCTACTGTATACTGGGTGCATGCAACTTTATTTTTTATTTTATAGAGGCTCACAGCTAAGAAATTGCCTTGAATGTCAGAAGAGACTGGACTTTTGAACAGCATTAGAATTCTTGAAACTCTTGGGAATTTGCATTATGAGCTGGTCACTTACTCCTGGGGAGGAGTAAGAATCTAACTTGAATCTGAAATGCCCCTGTAGGCTCATGCTTTGGTAGTATTTTTTAAGGCCGTGGAGCTTTTAGGAACTTGAGCCTGGCTAATAGCAGTAGGCTAGTAGGAGCCTTTGCATATATGGCCACTCCTAGTTCCAGACATGGTCTTCGCTCCTGGCCCACCAAGAATCGAGGAGCTTCTGTTACATGCTCCATTATGTCTCCTTTTTATGCTGGACTGAAATTCTTATGAAACCATGATGCAAAACAAATCAGTTCTCCTTTAAGTTGCTTCAGCCAAATATTTTGTCACACAGATGTGAAAATAGCTAATATGTAGCCTAATGATCACCAATCCTAGCTCCAGAACTCCAAGAGAGGGAGCTTCCCAAGTTCATTCATTTCTGAGTGTTCATTCCTTACTTTGAAAGTGGAGAAAATAGCCATCCTTTGTGTCTGAGTTACAGTGATGATTAAACAAATTAATGATGCTAAGTGTTCCAAAGGCACCTTGGCCCTTGTGATCACACACATTGATAATGACAATGACGAAAACGATAAGCATGGTGATGATGAGATGATAACACAATGATGACAAGCTCTACCCAATGACATCAGTGATGATAACGATGACGGTGACCCAATGACATGGCAAGTTCTGCCCAATAATGATGGTGATGATGACAATCATGAAAAGATAAAAATGATAATGATACAATAAGCTCTACCCAAAGATTGTGATTATATGATGAAAACAATGAAGAGCTCTACCCAATGGTAATAATGATAATGGAAATATCAGGTCCTAGCCAGTGATGATGATTACAACAGCAATGTTGAGCTTTACCCAGTGATGATGGTGGTGGTGAGGAAGGAGGAGGAGAAGGAAGACCATGGTGATCACTATACAAGCTGAGTGCTTTGCTCAAACCTTTTAGCTTCTCATCCAAAGTTTTTCCCATCAATCACAGAAAAGAGCTCTTAGGGCACTTTGATGAAAGGATACTATCTGTTCTTGGCTTGTTGCCTTTTTAATAGGCTGAAAATGTTAAGGGCAATAATTCTGAAGCCTTGGACAGAGTCCATCCTGGGTCAGTCACTTGGCTTCATTGCCAATAAATTGTTCAAAAAGAGCAAAACAAATGACCATTGTCCTGGTTGGTTTTTATTGTCAACTTGATACAACGCAAAGTCACCTAGGAAGAAAGAACCTCAGCTGAAGGATTGGCTTGCTCAGATTGCTAATTGATGTTGAAGGGCCCAGGAAACTGTGGGTAGTTTCATCCCTAGGCAGAGAGCAAATCAGTAAGCACCATCCTCTATGGTTTCTGTCTCAGTTCATGTCCTGATGCCCCCCCCATGCAGTGGTGTACTGTTACCTGGATGTACACACTAAAAAAAAAGCCCTTTCTTCGTTATGGTCATTTGAATGCTACTGGGCCCCATAAACTCATAGCGAGTGGCACTATTAGGAGGTGTGTCCTTGTTGGAGGAAGTGCATCACTGTGGGGGTGGGCTTTAAGGTTTCCTGTCCCCAAGAATCTGCCCAGTGACACAGTCCACCTCCTGTTACCTTCTGATCAAGACATAGTCAGCACCATGTCTGCCTGAACACGGCCATGCTCCCTGATGTGATGATAATGGACTGGCCCTCTGAAACCGTAAGCTGTCGCCTCAATTAAATGTTTGCCTTTATAAGAGTTACCATGGTCATGGTGTCTCTTCACAGCAAAGGAAACCCTAAGACACTCCCCTACATTGCTTTTTTTAGTCATGATGTTCATCACAGCAATAGAAACCAAACTAGAATGACTAAATGCAAATGATCTTGAAATCCATAAGAATAAGAGTCCCCTTTATGGAAATACTACCCTCCTCTTTCTCTTCTCCCATAGCAAATCCCTGTTCTATGTTGTGAAAATTTTCAAACAGGAATTTTTTTTCTTTTGGTCATTAAAGACAGGGTTTCTCTATATAGCCCTGACTATCCTGGAACTCATTCTGTAGACCAGACTGACTTAAAACTCAGGCTGGCTTCAAACTCAGGAATCTACCTGCCTCTGCCTCTCAAGTCAAATGGGAATTTTATCTCGGGGAATCAGAAAAAGACGCAGTCACTAGAGACATCAATGAGTGAGGGAGAATAGTGCCCTCACTCACACTCAGAAGAAGCAGAACATACGGACTGAGAGCACACTGCCCACATACAGATACATGCACGCATGTATGCAGGCAAACAAATACAGGTACACGTACATGTGCACACATGTGCATGCCCATGCACACGCATCCACATATACATGTGCATGTGCATATTCTGTGTTCTTAAGATTGTTATGGCTAAGTCCCCCAGCCTCTAAGGAGTGGGGTTTTAAATGAGAGAATGCCCTGAAGACCAGTGGTAGACTCCCAAGTGGAAGCACAGGAAAGGGTCCAGAGACACAGCCTACAAACCTGAAGTCTTTCACAGACATACAGAAGGCTTTCACACTGAGTAAAAACTCTAAGACACTTGGTATTTGCCAGCCTCCGGGGCAGATGAACCAAACCGCGCTGCCTTTTCAGCAGACTTTTTATTGCAGCAAGACTGGAGAAACTGCTCAGTTCGAACACATAGGTACCTAACTCGTCACCCTCCTTTCCCACCTTTCCCTATACCCCAGAGTGCACAGCATCAGGTCATTTTCCAGATCATCTGTTCCCTAGAAAACATGACACATGCCGGGCTTCTCACATCTTGCTCCAGCCTTGTTACACCCAGAGGGAAAAGTGAGAGCTGGCACAGGACTCGTGGCCTCCCTCCAAGGCTGACAGATGGGTCAGACTTCCAAGAAACATTTTAGCTGTGATGTGTCCAGCCAGATTCTCCCAGGTACCAGGGACAGGCTTAGGTCAGAAGATGGGAAAAGAAAGGTAGCTCTCTGCAGACAAATCTGCAAAGCTGGTGCCATTGAGCAACATCTGCACACTGGGGGTTTGATGGCAAGTAAAGTGAACAATGCTTGCAGAATGTCCACACTGCTGTTCACATCTAGATGGTGCTCCCACCCTGGCACACTTTAATCCCACTCAGAATGCCCTTAATACAGCCCAACTATTTGATCAGTCCTAGAAACGGACAATAAGATAGATACAGAGAGTCTCGTTGCAGAGATAAGCCATAGACTTCCTGGTAGCATGGTAAATAAATAGGAAAGTACACTGAAAGAATGCTGAGTACTGGTCAGTGTGATCATCAGATCAAGGACAAGGGTCTCTACAGCAAAGACATACAAAGCACTAGAGCAATGGCAGGTGAGCCTTTGCATGATCCCTCACAGCTTCTAGAGAGGACCATGGTGGCAGGGCTCTTGGGAGAAGTAATCGGACCAGCATCTCACAATGGTCCTGGGACAACACTGCCATCACCAGTGGGCAAGGAGTGCCCCAGGGGTAGTCCAGGCAATTGATTAAAACATACTTCACATTTTTGTTTGGAAATAAATCTTCCCTGTTATTTGGAATGCCAGATCAAATTCTGGATGTCAAGCTATTTCAGGGAAACATTTTTGCATGAGCATGTCCAGTGCAATATTTACATCACTTTTATATTGGAAAAAATAGTTGTATACTTGAGGGTCTAATTTATCTGGGTATCATTGATGGAAATGGACTCATGAGTGGAAATGCCCCCCAAGAAGCATGCCTCCAGGGAACTGGAAGGGAAGCACAAAAGCTTTTGATGGAAATCATTCCAGTATTTGCCCTAATCCTCAAGGTTTCGTGCCTGCAGGATGAGTGAGCTTACCACCTTTTGGAGGAGAGCTCCACATCACGTGTAAATCTCAGTACAGCACACAGTATATCCACTCTGAAAGATGGAACCTAGAAAGGTCATCCCAAATATGTGCAAAAATTTCTCCCAGTGTCCATCTTAATGATGTCCTACAGCTGTGAAGAAGCATAAATAATTAACTCACTACAAGACAGTCTACAGAGATCCACAACAACCTTACTGTAGGGATGAAAAAGACAACCCCGAGAACACTAACTATATTGTTAAGAGAAAAAATAATCATTAAGCAGAATATTGCCTGTGATCTCATTTGTTGGCAGATGAGAAGAGTCTAGAAGGAACTGGTAGAGTGGAAAATGTAACTGTCAGAAGATCATTCTATCTGTTGTTGAAAAGAATACATCACAGGGGTTGGGATATAACTCCACAGGTGAAGTGTTTGTCTAGCATGCACAAAGCCCTGAATTCAGTCCACAGCACCACATTAACTGGATGTTGTGTTACATACCTATGATCCTAGAACTTGGGAGGTAGAAGCAGGAAGATTGAGTACAAGGTCATACTCTACTATATAGTTAATTTGAGGCTAGCCTGAGCTACATGAAGTTCTGTCTCCAAAACAAAAAAAAACTGTGCAACAGGAGACAAGTGACCAGAGTGAAGAAGTAGACCTCATGAACCAACTGGCTAGTGTGAGGAACTGTGAGGATATGAGCTGAAGAACAGCATTGGTGATTTGGGGACAAGCTTTCAGGTCACATTAAAGAGTTAAGAAGGGAGGGTGACAAGCCATACAAGGTGCTGGTCAAAGAGAAACAGGCGTGAGAGCCCCACTCTGTAACCTGAGACACGGTTGTCATTGTATAATAATAATAATCACAAAGAAAGTAGGTTTTCAATGGGAGAAGTTGGGAGATGAGTGAATATGGTCAAAATACATTGCATGAACTTCTCAAATAATTAATAAAATATTTTAATATTAATATGTTATAAAATAACAAAAATTAAAAACAAACTCACTAGGGTAAGATCTCAGTTGGTATAGTACTTTCCCAGGATGCACAAAGTCCTAGGTTCAATCCCCAGCCACATATAAAACTACACTTACACACTTACAATCTTAGCACTCAGGAACTAGAGGCAGGAGGACCATTCTGGGCTACACAGTAAATGTGATGCCTGTCTTAGGTTACTATTGCTATGAAGAGATTCTATGGCCATGGCAATTCTTACAAAGGAAACATTTAATTGTGGTAGCTCCTTACATGTCAGAGGTTCAGTCTATCATTGCAGGGAACATGGCACTGTGCAGGCAGATGTGGTGCTGGAGCTGAGAGTCCTACATCTTACAGGTAACAGGAAGCTGACTGTAGTCACACTGAGGGAAACTTGAGAAAAAGAGACATCAAAGCCCTTCCCCACAGTGACACACTTCCTCCAACAAGGCCACACCTCCTAATAGTACCACTCCCTTTGGGGGCTATTTTCTTTCAAATCGCCACAATGCCAGGCTAGACTTTTTGAACACATAAAAAAAACAAGAAGCATGCATGTATGTTGAACTCTATGTGCTCAGAAACATGCATGGTAAGCTGTAGTAACAAGAAAGCCTAACTGTTCCTGGTGTGAAACACTATCTGTTAATCACAAGCCATGGTAGCCAGAGAGGTCAGGAGGAGCCAGGCGTCCAGGCTGACCAGGAAGCCATCATCTGAAAGGGGGCAGAGCTGAAGAGAGAACTCTGCTTTCTCCTGAAGGTGGAAGAGAATGCCACAGCCTAATTGCCGGCAGTGGTTTCCATGAGCCATGCATGAGACAGAGCTTAGACCATAGGAGGAGGTCGAGGGCAGCAGTGCTACCCGGTGGCAAAAGGGGGAGCCAGGCTAAGCAGAGCCACTCTACAGCTGCAAGCGACAGGATCGCCTTGGTGGAAACAAAAAAGAGGAGGATTTCACAGTAAAATACCAACAGATGTATCCCCTGGGAAAACAGGATAGGAAGAGACCCACAGCCTGGCTAAAGGAGCATCCAAAGACACTGCAAGAAGGGCCTGCCCCATACACACACACACACACACACACACACACACACACACACACACAC
>LOJH01003914.1:19861-37653 GCA_001685095.1 Ellobius talpinus
ACACACACACACACACACACACACACACACACACACACACACACACTACCAATGGGGCTGACTCACACCAGCCCACACAGTAGCCAAGGCAGACGAGTTCTTCCATAAAGTCCAGGTAGCATGCTATCAGGGCTAAGGGATGGGTCATGAGAAAAGCCACAGGAAGTTACATGGCAAGGAGAGGACAAACTCTGAACCCACACCTCCAATCTTGCTCCCATGGTAATGACGTCTTGCCCATACATGCTAGAAGGAGGACCCTCCAGTCACAAACATGCTAGGGCTGCCCATGTGACTGGAGCAAGAAGAGAGGCATAAGACAATTTGTTTTAACTAGGCATGGGGGTTCACACTTATAACCCCAACACTTGGGAGGCTAAGGTAGAAGGATTGCCCTGAGTTCAAGAGCATCCTTGACTACATAGTGAGTTCCAGTTCAATCTGGGCTACCAAATGAGACACTGTCTTAAGTAGAAAAAACAAGAGATGGCATTTCTTGTTGTGGATTTATTTTATGAGTGTTTGGTGTGCGTGCGTGCATGCATGCATGTGTATGTCCACAGACTTCAGGAAAGGACATCATATGCCCTAGAACTAGAGTTATAGATGGTTGTGAGGTGCCATGTGGGTGCTGAGAACAGAATCCAGGTCCTCCCAGCAACAGCAAGTGCCCTAAGATGACCTTTCTATAAAGCCCAATGTATCAAATTTTAAGAACTGTCTGCAGTTGTAAGTTTGCCTTTTCAGTTTTGGACCATTCTGCCATTTATAACATGATACTTCTAGTAAATAATGGGTCTCTTTAATTCTGCCAAACTCTAAATAGAAAGAGATGCAGAGGCACAGAAGGCAGTCTTGGCTAGCAGACATATTTCCTTAGTGTGCTAAATGTTCCAGTCTTTAACCCAAGCCTGGGAACCACCAACAGGACCAGTCATGTGGGGTGTGGATGAGGAAATCAAGTCCTGGAAGACACACACACACACACACACACACACACACGCACACACACAGGCATACACATGCATGCACACTCCAGGTGGGTCCTTCCAATCTCCATCACCTCCAAGCCTGAGTCCTTCACAGCTCTCTCCCAACCCCACAGTATCACATAAGTCCTCCTGAGAACTGAATGACCAGGGCAGCAGTCTCACCAAAACTGTCTGATGCCCAAAGCAGGAATCCAAGCACCTCCTCAAACACTGACGGCCCTGGCTCAGGCCACTCCTTCCAGGCACCTCTCACCTCCATTCTAGAAGAGTCTATGGAAATCTGTGTAGGTAACTATTCTAATTTCTTAAGCCCACAAAGTCAAATTTCCCCAATTAATTAGGTAATTTGTTTCTTCAGGAGCCCCCACCATGAGTTACCCATTAGACAAACACCTGATGCATTTAATGTCTTCCTGTGGCGTCCAGCTGACACAACAAATACATAACTGCACAAGGTCACAGCTTGACTCCCTCCCACTCGGCTGATGAGGAAGCCCAGGAAAATAAACAGGAACTATCTGGGTGATAAAACTGCCTTATGGGGCACTACTGACCAGCAGGTACTGTGACTTCTCTGCTCCCATAATCCTCAGTGTTGGGTTTATAGATAAGGGGACAGAGAGGAAGATGGTTGTGGGAAGGTTCTGGTCAGTTGCTAGCAGCCCGTCACCCTTCTGACCCTGCAAGAGCCATTTTAAGGTGGCTAGAACTGCAAGGCTAGGACAGGGTGTGGGTATCACCATGCTTGTTTAAACCTTGGGAATTGTAACTCTGAGTCACACTTCATCTTATTAACCTCAGAAGGAGTACTGCGTTCTTTCTGTGGTGTTTTCAAACTTGGACACTAGAGATGCTCTCCGGGAGCTGGGTTGAACTTGGAATCTGTGGGGTGTGTCCTGACACTCACCGTTCTAATATCTACAGGTTCTACGACATTTGGAAACCACCTCATGTCTCCAGCCTAGTGTCCCTTTTATAAAACTAGGTGATACTAGATATCCTATAGGGACTGTTATAAGGAATAGCGGTCACAAACATGAAACATAGAAGCCAGAAATGACACTCAAATACCCTAGCCAAATTCACCTTTCAAAGGCCTTCAGACGTTGGCTCTGGGCCCTGGTACAGGTTGAATCACAGCCTCACCTGCCCCTGACCTTGACATCAGAGAAAGCCACATTGAGCATCAACAGCCAGCATACTGGGGCATGCATCCATCGCAGCATCACAGCCAAGGCCACATGCCATTGCTGCACAGAGATGAGAAAAACAAACAACAAGCAGTCACTTCTTTCCAGAAGCCACTCTTTATGCAGCCTCTTAGAACTCGGGCACCACAGGGGTGGCTGAGCTTGAGGACCTGGGTGTCAGCAACCAGAGCCACCCCACCTGCCTCTGCTCATTCCCACATGAACCTTGAAAAGGAGCTCTGCGAGCAGCTCAGGGAGGACCGTGGAGGACTCCTGCCTTTTGGCCTTCGTGGCACAGGGAGGAGGGTGGGAGGAGTGCTCATCTTGGCACAGAATGGCTTCAGGTTGTGGTTTTTGATCCATTAAACCGGGCTGCGTGTAGGGCTGCTGCAGAGGATTAAGGAAATGCTATTTGTAAAGCAACCGGAGGTGCCCCGACGAGAAGCACACATGAACACAAAGCTTGCCAATTAAGTCTCCTGGGAATAACAATGTGTGGTGACGTGTCTGTGGTAATCTATACTTAATTATGTAATTTTCTGATGCCCAGAAGGTACACCCAGGCGTAGATGAGTAAAGGCAAGCACGGCAGTCACTCCGTGAGGTCACTGGTCATTAACATTTAATCGTGTCCCATTAAAAAGCAAAGCTTCTTGGTTTGTGCTTCCCAATGCTTCCCGACAAGTGCACCGGTGAGGTAATAAGTCACACAGGTCTGTGAAGAGAGCAGCATCCTCTCTGCTCACCCAGCCCTCCCCACCCACTCTCAACAAGCACCTGCTAAGCCATCAGAACTGCGGGAGGTGTGTCCCCACCTGTGCAGCTCTGACCCACACTGGAGAGATAAGGGTGAAGGAGGTGGCACACAATTAGGTGTTTAATGACTCCCTCTGAGTGGCTCAGGGGCAGCTGGCAAAACCAGCAAGACAGGCAATTTCGGCCAGTGCTGGGGGAAGGAGAACCTTCTGAACGTTCCTGGACTGGTGAGCTCACCCAGGGAGGGAAGGGAAG
The DNA here is from genome assembly GCA_001685095.1 of Ellobius talpinus. Taxonomy (NCBI): domain Eukaryota; kingdom Metazoa; phylum Chordata; class Mammalia; order Rodentia; family Cricetidae; genus Ellobius; species Ellobius talpinus. The sequence continues at coordinate 23,055 of LOJH01003914.1, forward strand.
AGCCCCCCGACCCAGGGCTTTCTGTCCAAGGAGGGCATCCCCACAACAGCAAGGGAACCCAGAAAGTTAATGCAGACTCTGGGAGGGGAACTGATCTGGCCACTTCTGGACCAGCTCTAAGGCTACATGGGGTGAGTCACAGCAGACAGAGGCTAACCTGGAGGCCAGGAAGCCTGGTGGGTTCCTGGCTCTAACTCCTCCAACAGTCCTTAAGTCCCAAAATTAGACCCAGGAAAGATCCAAATAACAGGAAACCGCCACTGCACATCTTCCAGCTCCAGTATTCCTAGCGTGCACAGTGCGGGTGGCAGCAAGGCCATTCCCTCCACTAGGTCTGCTCTGAGTACTGGAAATGTAAAACAGAGACTATTCTGACCGAAAATGCTCCCACCATGCAGTTAAAATCCACCATCACCTCCCACCAGTACCACCAACACCTACAAGTAATGTTTTTTCAAATATATGTTGCTATTCGTTCTTTTAGGATTTCATCCATGTATGTAATGTGTTTTGATCATGCCAACCCCTCGTTCTCTCTCCAATTCCTCCCAGACTCTCCCTGTTTCATTCCCCTCCCAACTTCAGGTATTCTTTCCACAGCCCATTGAGTCCAATCATTAATGTGCATGGCTGTGGGGCCATCCACTGGAGCATGGGCAACCTACCAGGGGCCACTTCCCTGCAAACAGCTCACTCCCTCTTCCAGCAGTCTTCAGCTGTCTAAGCTCCTCAGTTAGGGGTAGGACTTCATAAGCCCCTCCATTAACCATGCTGGACCATTGACTGGATTGGTCTTGTGCTGGTCTTGTGCAAGCAACCACGGCCACTGTGAGTTCATGAGCGCAATGGCTCTGTCAGGCCCAAAAGCCAGCATTTCACCATAGCTCTCCCCAGTCTCACCTTTTATCCTTTTCTGAAATGTTCCCTGAACCATGGGAGACAAATGTGATATAAATGACGGTTACTCGTTCTCTGAACTCTGGTTTTTAATGGTAAAATTTAGCATTTTTTTTCTTCCTACTGATGTATTCTGATGGGGTGTGGCTCAGATTTGGAAAGCAGGTGTTTGGGCAGGGAAAAAAAGCTGGAAAAGTAGCTCCCTCCTAGCCAATGAGTGCACCTGACCTCACCTCCAGCACAAGATGGCCTCTGAAGACACATTCTCACTGCTACACTCTCACGAAACACAAAATAAAGAAAAAAATGCTCATGGTGGTCACAGGAGTAACCCCCTGTTGTGAAGCACTGGGCAGCACTGCGGGAGGAAACAGGCTTTTCACAGACACAAGTCAGAATGAGGGCATCTGAGTGGGCCTTCTCCAACACAGCTAGTGTCCTTCTAGGAAGAGGTCAGCATGCTGACACAGGGAGCAGACTACATGAGGACTCAGAGGAAACACGCCACCTACCATCTGAGGAGGGAGGCCTCCGGGATCCAACCTGATGCACTTCAGTCTTGGGCTGTGAAGAGACTAACAGGTGGACGCAGGAACCACCAGACCTCACCTCCTCTCTACCCACTAGAAACCACCCAGTGTTCTCTGTCCACCTCAGCTGCTGAAATGTCCCAGAACATCCCCTGGGCTGCCCACTTCCCTCCAAGCTTTGGGGCTTGTCCCCCCACCCCATTCTCTTCACTGTCTCTCTGTAGCAGAGACAATTGTCTGCTCATTCACTTGTCAAGTTCCCTCTTGGAAGGAGAAGGGGCTATGTCACTGTTCAGTGACTGGTGCTTGGGGCCAGTTGATCAGTGGCCTCAGGACACGCTTGCCAAGTGAAGGATGAAGCAGCAGGCTGTCCCTCGGGAGCTGTGTGATGTGAACCATATCTTCCTACTCACCCACCTCTCTAAGGGAACGGCTCCCAGGAAGCCCAGCAGCAGAGATGGAACTACATGCTGGCACATTGTCTCAGTGTGTCACTTCTGGAAGGCTCAGGGATGAGGCTGGGTACCCAAACGCAGGCCATGATCTTTCTGGTTCATCAGCACTGGCACAGAAGAAAGAGCTCGACACCAAGAACAGCCTGGAGTAGGATGCGGAGCTCCCTGGAAGCTGAAGCCCTGGGTAGCTGTAGGCCTCCACACAGGCGCACGGTCCAGGTGTGTGCCAGTGATACGTGGTTAGCCTGCTCCAGGATGCCAAGTCTAAGGATGATAACACCCCCTTGCCGCTGCTCTTTCTATCTTTCCGTCCCTGAATATGGCAGGGCTCTAGTATCCACTAGAAACCTGGGTTTCTGCAAACACACCTAAGATAGCCTAGCCGGGCAATGGGAACCATCAGACCTACGGTGTTAATGGATATGCTAATGGTGGTAATTACCATGGTCATGAATTCATTAGTTAACTGTCCCTGAGGAGTGCTATTTGGAAGGCCCAGGTTACAGAATAGTGGATTAAGAAATGCCCAGGAATCTTCAGCAGTCTCTCACTTGACAGACCAAGAATGGTTCTCTAGCACAATGTACTTCACAGCCCCATTGGGAAGACCCTTGAAGCTGGGGATCTCTGTCTGCAGACCTAGATGCTTCCGTCACTTTCCATGGGTTTGTCTTGGTTTGCTTTCTGTTTCTGTGGCAAACTCCATGACCAAAAGCCACATGGGGAGGAGAGGGCCTCTTTCAGCTTACTGAGGTTATTGAGGGAAACCAGGGCAGGAACTCATGGCAAAACCCTGGAGGCAGGAACTGAAGCAGGGACTGTGGAGGAACGCTGCTTACCCGGGTGCCGCTCATAGTTTGCCCAGTCTTCTTTCTTATTCAACTCAGTACCAATTTGCCCAGAGGTGGCACAGCACATATGGGAGCTGGGAGCTCCCATATCAGTCACTAACCAAGGAAAACCCCTACAGGCTGCTCTGCAGGCTAATCAGAGGGAAGCATTTTCTCAACTGAAGTTTCTGCTTCTCAGATGACCCAGATTGTGTCAAATTGACAAATAACTAGCCAGCACAAGGTCCATCAATTCATGAAGGTCAGATTCAGTAGCAAACAGACCCAAGGGCTTACCTGGCCACCAGCAATGTATGTCATTTCTCACTCAGACAGAAGTTCAAGGACCATGGGCTTCCAAGAGGAGGATGGGATCCTGGTCCCCAGAATTCCATCATTTGCCTCTTCTACCCTCTTGGACTTGTAAGCACATGTCTGGTGGAGGGAGGGAAGTCAGGTGGAGAAGCCCCAATCCAGATCCTATTCCCAGTGGCTGCAGGTTTGTGATAGGGCTGAACAACACAGGGCAGCCTCCTATGGAAGGCTCCTGTGAGTGATCAGCTCCTGCCCCTGCATATGAGACACTCCCTGTGTGCCACTCTCCTGACTTCATGTGGAGTGTCCAGAGGAAAAGGGTTTGCTCAGACAGAGGCAAATGTTGAGTGGAACTCACTTATGAATATTTAGATAGAGCCCAGGCCCTGACCTGCACAACTGAGGCAGGGCTGCCTCGCTCAGCCTTGGCTTCCCATCAGCAGAGAACACAGGGGAAGACACCCATGGGGCAGTGCACTGGGGTGAACTTGGCAGCAGCTTGCAATGTCTGAAGTTTTTCTCTTCAGGCTGCAGACAGGGAAGACCTCTATGACAGTCTGAAAAGGTCTGAGTCCCCTGTGTGAGCTCTGCCTGCCTCCTACCATTTACCTGGGAGTCACCTCCAAACCCTCAGAGGTCTGTGTGGCCCTGGAAATAGACTGCTTCATCTGCCTTGTCTCCAAAGAACCCTTCCCAGCTCCCAGCCCCATCCAAGACAGAAATTGCATGCATGGATCTCTGTGTAAGACAATATTCCAATGTGCTAGTGCAGAGTGCACAGAAATGACACTTTAGCCTAAATGACACCAAAAGGAGAAGCTCTGGTTAGTAAAAGTCAAACAAAAAAATCCTGGGCAGGGGATGAGATATTTCCCATCCCTGTGTCCTCCCATCTAATAGCCCTCTAAGGCACTGCTGGCCTCTGGCTGGGAACACAGCTCTCAATTTCCTCATGTGCTACCATCCATATAGCCATAGCTGACCTTGGCTAGCTCTTTCTGTAGCAGGTTCCCAGTGTCAGGTATGGGTTCCTTCTGGTAGATTGGTTCTTAAGTCAAATCAGGTGTTGGTTGGTTACTCCCACAAGCTCTGTGCCACCATTGCCCTAGCAAATTCTGCAGGCAGGACAGCATTGTAGATCAAAGTATTTGTGGCTGGATTGGTTTTTACATTTCTCTTTGGTAGCCAGCAGAGTACCTTCCCACACCGAAGACCCTAGAATGTAGGAGTGAAGGTTCTATGTAGGTACCAGCTCCACCTCTCCATGTCCAATGGTTTACATGGGAAATGGGACCTTACTGTCTGCTTATGGAGAATAATCTGTTGTCTTGCCACAGTCTGAGTTGTTTGGGAATTTCCATGGGATCCCTTTGACCAACAAATCAATGGGATGCAAAGCAGTCCCAGCACTGTAAGCTTCCTTTGATGACAAAAGACAGTCAGTTGAGACACTGTCTGCCTCATTGTTTGGAGACTTCATTAGGATCACTTTTCTCTATTTTAGGATGTTTCCACTACACTGGGTTTCCATACTACTCTGCACATGCTTGAGGACAGACCTCCCCTGAAAGCAGAGACTCCCCAGCACTGATCAGAAAGGGCTCCTAAGCCCCAGGGAGCTGGCCATGTCACTCATGTCATCCAGCCCTTTACCCCAACCAACACCATGACGATTCAGTCTTGAGTCCTAATCCTTCCTCTCCAGGTTTGCCATGTGATGGACTATTGAACTGCAATGGAGTCTCAGACGGTTCTAGTCTCAACCCACTCCAGTCCACAGTGTCTCAAATCAAGAAATTGCCAGCTACTGGAGAGATAAGAATAAACAATTCCGTCATCAGAATTCCAGCATGTGGAGAGGAACAGAAAGCTGGTGCAAAGGAACACTTAGTTCCCACTAACAGAGTGAGAACAGATTCTCCACAGGACACATCGGGCCTTCCAGAGCGCAACACTGCACGTGGGGCCATTTTAAACAGTGACATCAATCACTACAAAGAGCACATGAGTGTGAATGGCAGTAGCACTAGCTAGACCACACACAAGCCCTTGGCTTGCCATGTGATGGGGATCCAGGAGAGAGAACAGGGCCTGGCTCCCCCTCAGGTGGGAAGACACAGCCAGGGATGAAGGTCAGCCTTAGTTATCCACATCTAGCCTGGGAAGTCCGCATCCGCAGGTGTCTGTGAGGGTGCTGCCGGACCAATTAGATCTCAAGGCACATCCTTGGAGCCAGATTTTGCCTTCGTGCCTTGTTGTCAAGCTCCCTCTACTTCCCGCCCATCATGATGTGACACTCTGAAACCATGAGCAAGAGCAAGATTTATCTTTCCTCCTTTTACGTTGATGACATCAGCGGTTCTGCTGTGGCTGTGAGAGATGCAATTAGCACAGCATAGGGGTCACAGGCCGCACCACTGCATGCGTCTGTGGTGATCACAAAAGGATACAATAACAGCTGTGGACAGCAGACATGTTATGGCAAGTAGGCACATCCACCAAGCCAGAAGCCAGGAGTGATGGGGGCGGGATGCACTCTGAACAGCCTCAGCAGGGAGGCCAATGGAGGGGTAAAGCCCTGAGGTAACTCAAAGAAGGAAAACCATTTTGCGAGTGACACAGCCCAGGTGGCAGATGAGCACATAGAGCTTCAGCCACAGGACATACAGAACACACTGGGAGGTGCCCACATGACAATCCACCTCCATTAGTGGGCCCACTCTTCCCCACTGCACCCCCAAACTTTTCTGTACAGCCTTCACCCCTGTTCTTTCCGTTCTTCTGCCTTATTCCCATCTTCCAAGGCCCAACTCAGAGGCCACTCCCTGTCCTCCAGGGAGATGCTCTCTCCCTCACAGCTTCCAGCATCCTGGGAACAGTTCACTTCCTGATGGACACTGGATATTGTTCTAAAGCAGTGGTTCTCAACCTCCCTAATGCTGCGACCCTTTAACACAATTCCTCATGTTGTGGTGACTCCAAACATGAAATTATATTTTGTTGCTACTTCATAACTGTGATTTTGCTACTATTAAGAATCATGATGTAAATATCTGTATTTTCCAATGGTTGTAGGTGACCCCTGTGAAAGGGTCATTAGATGCCCCCCAGAGATGGAGGCCCACAAGTTGGGAACTGCTGTTCTAAAGCAGTGTGGGCTACATTGGCACCAGTGAGCTAGACACATTACCCACCCAGCCCTTCCCAGCTCTGCCAGTCCTCATCCCAGAATCCAGAGCCTAGACACCTACCATGGGCAGCAACAGAGATGCCATGGGAAGGGTAGTAAGGCAGATAAACATTCAGCAAATACCAGTCCTCACCAGTTACCCCAGCCTCAGCCCAGCCCCCACTGCCACCCCTCACCCATCCCTGTCTCTATTGCTCTTTAAACTATGCCACCTGAAGGTAAAGAGATTTAAAAAAAATGCCTTTGGAGAACCATCTGATTGAGAACAAACAGTTAATTTTCAAAGCCCAGGAGTGAGGCTGATGGGAGAGCAGTGTGCTCTCGAAACACAACACACCCTCCAAGGTCAAAGTCAGGGTTGGTCATTAAAGAAGGAATTAATCTTGATGCCACAGCTTGACATCTTGTGGCGCATTAGGAAACTTCTGAGGCTCTATAATTGTACAATCCAATACTAGAAGAACAGAACAAGAAGAAGTTTCAGGTTCCTGAATCCGCCCCCGGCTCATGCCGGATATTTTTATAACTGACCAAATCCTGCAGTGCTGGGGCTTTGATTCCTGCCCCCATCTATAGTCCCAGGAGCAGTGAGCTCCAACCCCAGGTCCAGCACTGCAGAAACAAGGCCTCTGCTAGCAGAGCCCTGCGTGTGCACACAGGGAGCCACCAAGCAGTGGCAGAACAACATGAAGCTAACGGGAAAGGGCTGGCATGAACCCCAAGGACAGCCACAGACTCACATGAAAAGGGACAGGCCTGTGCAGAAGAGCCCAGAATCCTCAGATGAACCAAGCTCCTGGCCATGCTCCATTCTTGACCCTTCCTATGATGCCTCATTACTGCTCCCTGGAGCCTCAGTCTCCTACTCTGTAGGTCAGACATGAATGCACCTTCCTGGCCAAGTTCTCCATGGAGCATGTGAGGAGTGATATTATTATCATCATTGGCACTTTAGGTCTCCAGGTAGGAAGACAGCCTGTCCCAGTCCTGCCACATCTGAGACCATGCACCTCCATCCACCCACTTACCAGCATAAGACACCTCATCACGCCAAAGTTGTGACTCTCCCACAATCCTGGGAGGGACCCATGAGTTTGCATCTCAAGCGACAATGTGTGGACTTGGGCTCTGAATACATAGAATATCTTGCCTGGGACACCTGCCTTTTGCTAATCCAAATCCCTGGCTGCAGCTGCTGGTCTCCAGCAGCCTTCTACTTGAATAGATGCCTTATTACCTCCCCTTGGAGCCCCTGCCTGTCTGTCTCAGAAGTCCAGGTGGAGCCAGGTGACCCAGTTACTGGCTGCTGCCAGGGTTCCCAGGCACTACATAGTCACCCAGCTGCTGCAGACATAACTCCCAACCATGGTCCATGGTCCCCTCCTTCTTCTGCATATGTGATCTCCAAAAATGAATATTGTGTCAACCTCTGCAAGCTCCAGAACAGCATGGCGCATGGGGCTGAGCAGAACACCATTGCATCACTCTCAAACTCTGCTTATAACTGATACAGCCTATGCGCCATGTTCTCTTCCCTCTCTGCTTCCGTTCCTTATCCTGGCTCCAGAAGCTCCTCCTCCATCTGCCTGATCCAGCTTGCCATGCCATCCCATAGTCTTGCACATCCTGAGAAAACCCTGGGTCAATGCTAACAGCCACATGTTTCAAAACGGCACACTTTCACGAAGAGTTGTCGCTTGTTTTTCATCCTTCCCAGCACAGTTCAGTCCCCTGCACTTGACACTGGGCTGTCACACTTCATAGCCCCAGACTTCCTTGGCCACCCACCAGTGAGATGGGGAGCCTTGCTACATACCTGGTACCGTGTTATATTCATGGTTCCCCATGGTGAACAAAAGAAGTCAGGGATCCTCTTCTGCAAAATGAGCCTTTCCTTTTTTAAGTTTCACTTGCTGGGTATTTTGTCGAAGAAATGAGGAAAATAAGCAACAAAGAAGCAGACAGAGGAAGATGAGGTATGTTTGCGGTAATGTGCCCCGGAGAAAAATGAAGGACAAGGAAGCGCACATCCATCAAGGAAAAGTGTTCCAGTTTAAACCACCCACAAAGGTCAAGTCCTAAGAACAAAGGCACCAAGAGGAACCAAGGCACCCCAAAAGGACAGAACCAAAGAAGGACCAAGAGCACTCAAAGAATAGACCCAAATGATTGCCAAGAACACCCGTTTTTGACTGAGGGAGTGGGGTCCTGCATGTCCCAGAATCCACGTCCTCAGATTTGACCAGACTTGAAGCCACTGGGAAAAGCTCTGTGCTGATCACAAATAGGTTGTTTTTCTCATCAATGTTTCCTAAACAACCAGCTCAACCAAGCTCATTTATGTGACCCTTAGATTGTATCAGGTGTCACAGGAAAGCTAGAGATGACTTTAGTATATGAGGGAGGTGTATGCACATGGCTAGGTTGTAAGCAGACAGTGTGCTATTTGATGAGGTCTGCGGACTTTGATGTTCATGGGGATCTTGGGACCAATCCCCCAGCAGATCCCAAGGCACCACTACAGGAAGACCCTGCAGCCTGGCAAGTGAAGAATCAGAGTAACTACTCTTGGATCGGCTCACACATTCATTTACTATTGCCGCTGTAAGATGCCAATAGGAGCTCACTAGCTTAGACTACAAATTAATTGTCATACAGCCCCATAATCGTTAAGTCAGTCCTCCATGGACCAAGGTCAAGGTGTCCAAACCGCTTCCTCCTACAGGCTGCAGGAGGACGCCTTTTCTCCCTACCCCAAAGTCACCTGCTGGTTGCTCTTTACATTTTCTGATATCTTCTGCCTTCAAAGCAGTGAAATCTCTCTGATGCTCACCCTGTTTTTTGTTTGTTTGCTTGCTTGCTTGCTTGCCTGCTTATTTGTTTTATTTTGCTTTTCTCCCTTTTTTTCTGGGAGACATTTGGCTTTCAGTCCATGTTCGTTGCCAGGATGGGCCCTTCTCACCATCACCTGATGAGCAACCCTTATCCCTCCTTGTCACACAGTCTAACAGAGAATCGGGCTCAACACTAGCCCCACCCACTGGGATGTATTCTGCAATCTGGCCTCAGTGACTGTCTGGAATCTTAGTATAAGACTCCACAACCTCCCCGTTCTTGCATCTTCCATACTTCCAAAACTGGTACCACATACACCATGTTGCTAAGTTCCACTTCCCTGAAGACAGCACAAGCCACATGCTTGTCCATCTGGCCCTTTCCACAGTCTCTTTTGGTTATAAGGCCACATTCTGCTACTCCGACACCCACAAGGCCACCTTTGTCCAGAGCTCCATTGTCTTCTGCCTCCTCAGAGCCTGTTCAGAGCAGCTCACAGCAGAAACCCAAGCTCAGGTCCACGTTAGAGGGTCTCTACCTTACCCTTGCAACTCAGGAGAATGATAACTGCCTCTCTGGGTGGGGAGAGGGTGGCAAACAGGATCAGCAAGGCCCATGCACTGCCTGCTTGCTCTCTGGGCCCACCCCTCCCACCAAATTCTTATTGTCAGCCAAACACAAAAGGTGTGCTGAAGATTAAGGAGACTGGCCAAGTGTAGGAACTAAGCTCACACTGCATCCATGACCCTGTGAGGTTGACTCTGAAGGCCGTTGCATAGACAAGAAAGCAGGATCAGAGCTAAAACCACAACAGAACTGGAGCTCCAGTCCCAGTCCCTGTGCTGCTGTGTCCCCAGGCTCCTGAGAGGGCAGCAGTTACCTAGGTAACTTGTGAAGGAAGGCCACTCTCCACATCCATCACTTTCCTGATGGTTACTAAGGTGACAGCTGGGAAATGCACTCTCAGATAACACAGAAGCAGAAAAATTCACTATTTCTTTTAAGGGGAAAGAGTCCTTGGTTATCACCCTTCCAGTCTGGCTGTTCTCCTAAAGGCTGGGCTTCCTGTCTTGGCTGCAATGCCCCGTCTGTGTGTAGGAGTCCTCCACAGTCTCCCCCACCTTATGGCATTCCTGCGGGACAGTAGTGCTGCCATGTTGTGTGCGGGTGTGACTTTCACTCTTCCGTCACCTCCTTGGGGACTTCCACAAACAGCTTCAGGAGCTGCCTCTGGAAAGGCCAAATGGAGGAGGACCTCCTTGGGGAAACTGCCACCCACTTCCAGGCACAAGAGTTGGGCACAACAGCCACCACCTCACCCAGTGCCCATGCCCTTACCCCCTCTAGTCTCGATGTATCTGAGAAAGGAAGCAGGCGGTGGCGTTGCAGGGTCAACAGTGTGGGAGCCAGCCAGCAGGCACAGCCTAGGATCAGCCTATGGACAGAAGCCATCCACTGTGCTATGTGCTGGCTCATCCGGCGCACATTCCCAACAGTAGCTTAGAGGCCTGCCCGTCGTGCATTGTATTTCAGACTCCTACAGACTTTGAATGGGACAGATAGCAAAGCCGGGTATTGAGAAAAGCTGGCACATGGGACTCACATTGTCCTAGAGAAAAGTAGGCTTCCATGCTCGGACCTTCTAAGCAGTCCTCGGCCTGAAGGTCACTCGGCAGTGTGACTAAGCCAAAGCAAGCATGGGTGAGCTATAAGTCTCCGGGAAATGAAAATCCCTTTGTTGTCGAGCCTGGAAGGTCACACACTGCCATTTGAGATTGCCTAGACAAGCAGAGTATCCACCCCCACAAAGGTGACAGCATCAGGACCTAAGTCAGCACGGACGGCATCCACCAAGAATGCAGCATCCGATCACAGACAAATGCCACTGTGATCACAATGGCCTACAATAAAGAGGTGCTTGTTTGAAAGGCCACCAACCAAGCTGGCCTGGAAGGAGAAGTGGCCCCAGCAGAGCACCAGGTCCTTCACAGGGCTGCCAATCCTCAGCTTCTTCATGGTGGGTAAGATGTAGCAGGGCTCCTTGTGCAAGACATGTGTTCTACTGTGGCTATGCACACTTGTTTGACAGGCAAGCACCTGTACACCAGGTTCCATAAGACTGGCCACTGCATGTCCCTCAGCCAATCAATACCCAGCCTTATTCCATGTGTGTGTGTGTTGTGTATGTGTGTGTGTTGTGTGTGTATGACAGAGATAGAGAGAGAATAAGACAGACAGAGACAGCAAGACAGAGTGATACAGAGTCAGAGAGACAGAGACAGAAAGATCTGTTTACACACACCTTATTGGATGCATATTGTGGCAGCCAGTCACCTAGCCTGAATGAGGCAGACCTAATTCACCCATTTTGTCCATGACACATCATGGCCTTCTTGTGCGCAGAGACACTTCAACTCTGTGCCAGGGCCATTAACAGCAAAATTGTTAAGTAAAAGGTAAACTGCATTAATAATGGCACTACACACACCTCAACTGGTATGTTTGCCTACAGTATGAGCAAAGACAAGGCTCAGGGCATTTGGTTCTTTGTCCCACGGCAGCCAGGCTCACACATATCTGTGAATGGAATTTTCCAGCATTGTGCACCTGAAAATAACTTCAAAGTTACCCCCAAGGACTGGTTTATGGACTGAAAATATATTTGAGCAAGTAGGTGCATATTCACCTAGAATCTCCCCCCCCCCGGCCTTGGGATGACAGTGTGACCCCACTTGGTCATATGAGTCCTTCAAGATATTCCAAATGGAGAGGAAGAGCCCTTCTGCCCCTCTGGAATCATGGGCTGGAGCAACACAAACTCAGCTGGTGTGGTCCTGTCCATGTTCGGGGGAAACTGGGAGGGGGTGGCAGAGCTTTTGTCTGCAAACCTGGATCAGCAATACTGAAAATAGGACTACTGTGGATGGGACAACTACTCAAACTAACAAATAACCCACTTTTTTGCTCAAAAAAAGTTTTTATCACCTAGAACCAAGACTTGTGATGATCTGTGTGCCCTTGGCCTGGCAAAGGCCCTCCACTTAGACAAGGAACCTTGTTCACTGAGGTGGATGGAAGCTTGGATCAAACCATACCACAGGCTGAACAGGTGATCCGTCAATAGGGGAAGCCACATACTGGTGTTCGGGGTTGGCACCCTTGGGCTCTGAAGGCAGAGAGGACCCAGAATTCAGACACAATAGGCTCCCAGTACTGTGAAACCTGCAGGTAAGTCAGCCAAGCTCCATGGAGACAAGTCTAGACTGGAGCAGCCTGCAGCCAATGCCTTGGTTCCTGTAACATTTGGGTTCCAGGAACACCTCACAAGCAGACTGCCTCTGCTAACTCTCAGATGCTAACAGTCATGTGTGGGAAAACAAACAACGCTGCAAGGATGTCTTCCAACTGACTCACCTTCTGGGTGCTCTGGGGATGGCTGCTTGTCTCGTTGGTGTGACCTGACACTGACAGAAGCAATTCGAGAGAGAGGACGTTTATTCTGGCTCACTGTTGATGGGTATGGGGTCCATCATGGTGGGGAAGACAGAAAAGCAAGAACATAAGACAGCCAGTCACAACACATCCACAGTCAAGAATCAGAGTGAGAGGGGGAAGTGGAGCCAGGAGAATGCCCAACCTCAGTGGCTCAGGTCTTCTTGCTAAGCCCCACATTAAGGCCAGCATCGAGCTGGAAACCTAGAGTTCCAACAGAGATATACCATGTTCAAACCACTGTATGAAGAGAGGTGGCCTTTCAGGGAGAACACAGTGCTCCACTCCCACACTGAGCAGAAACGGCCTCCAAAGCATACACTTTCTCGATGTCACTTGAACATGTAAATGATAGATGATAGAGTTGGCAGAATGACCACTAGTATCCAGAGCCTTGCCAGCCACCATCACAGAAAACCAGTCTTCATGATGTGGGACACCCTTCTATATGCTGCGTTTTATTACCCTTAGTTAATAAAGGAGTTGCTTTGGCCTATGACAGGGCAGAATAGAGCTAGGTGAGAAATCTAAGCAAAGATAAAGGAAAAAGAAAGTGGAGTCAGGGAGACAAAAGATACTGGAGAAGCAAGATGTGAATTATAAGTCACAAGCCTCATAGTAAAATACAGAATAATAGAAATGGGTTAATTTAAGATACAAAAGCTAGTTAGTAATAAGCCTGAGCCATCGGCCAAACAGTTTGTAATTAATATTAAGCCTCTAAGTGTTTATTTGGGAACAGGCAAGTGGGAAAGAAACCTCCAGTTACACTGCACCACCTCAGGGTTTCTGCATTTTGCAAACAACCATATGTTCTGCACAACACACAACATGAGGCAGGGCTCTCCCCTTCAAACCACACTTCTCAATTTCCCCATGAAATAGCACAGCAGGCATTTGTCAGCCCGGGAATCACTGTGGCCATGTGCAGGGTGAAGCTGGCTAGGCACAGACAGCAAAGGCAGCGAGAGGCTGGGGGTGCAGTTCAGCCACAAGCCACCTGTGCTGGATCCTAGACTCTGAGAGACTAGACTCCCCCATCTCTAGATCCCACGGGTCAAGGGAAACCAGACTGAGAAAACTCCTTAGCCTCTTCTAGCCCTATGTCTAGGATGACACACTGCAAAATACTGTCAAGGAGAGCAGAGGGTTTATGTTTCATTGTCACTTATCAGTGACAGTCCCTTTGAACTCTCTGGAAACAAGTTGGCCATGAAACAGGGATTCTACAGCAAAAAAATAGAGAAAGCCATTATAGAAATAAAAATCAAAGCCACAGTAGATGCCACCATATCATTACAATAGCTGTATCCAAGATGGGTGATGACAAGAGTTAGCAAGGATGTGACAAAGGGGGAAACTTGCAGGCCTTTGGTGGAGGGACACCAACTCAGCCAGTGTGGAAGAGGACAGAAGGGCCTGCTATAACCCTTCAGTCTCTCTCCTTGGCATGGTTAGGAGACAACTGTCCACCTGCGCTCACTGAAGCATTGTGCACTCATTTCAGGAAATAGAAACAAGTGTCTGTTGGCAGATAAGTAGAAAGATGAAATGTGGAACTTACACACAATAGGTTACTCACCAGTAAGTGAATGAAATCCTGTCAGTGGCAGCAACATTGGTGGAACATGGTGCCAAATGCAATGTGCAAGGCACAAAAATACACTTTCTGTGTTCTTTTTGTATGTGGACATTATAGAAGTTGATCTTGCAAAGTCGAAAGTAGAATGGTGCTTACCAGAGTCTAAGACAGAGAGCACAGGAAAGAATTCAGCCAATGAGGACGAAGCTTATTTAGATGAGAAGAACAAGATTTAGTGTGCATCAGCGCACAGATACGACTGCTGTTAACACTGCAGAATAGCTAGAACGGAGGACAGAGAGGCAACTACTAAAAGTTATGGAAATGCTTATTTTCTTTTTTATTGTTTTTATTGAGCTATACATTTTTGTCTGCTACCCTCCCTTCCTACCCTCTCTCTTTCTACCCTTTCACATGACCTCCATGCTCCCAATTTACTCAGGAGATCTTGTCTTTTTCTACTTCCGATGTAG
>LOJH01003915.1:7232-36271 GCA_001685095.1 Ellobius talpinus
TTATGCCCCAGGCAGGACAGAGCTGGTTGTACATAACTCCTCAAGCTTGGTAGAGTGTCGTGTGGTTTAAAACCTATGCATTGCTTATTTCTGTACTTTTCTGTTTACTATTTCGAGATTGTGGTTAGTTGGCACCTGAAGCTAGAGAGCATGAAACTGGGGTTAGGTTGGTTGGTGCCAGTCTCGTCTATGTCTGTCATGCGTCAGGCACTCTTAAGCAGGTTGCATGCATGACCTTAGTTAACTCCTAGCAGCCCTTCAGAGAAAGTTCCTGCCCCTGTGCCCACATTGTACAAAGCCGGAGCTACAAGAACTAAAATAACTTGCTCGATGTTCCCAACTTTTTAATTTGAGCAACTTGGCTTCTTTTTGTTCTTGCTTGTGACCCTATATCCAGTGCTGGGCAAAGCTTCACCTTTTGGTGTTTCGTGAAGCCTTTGTCTCGCTCGTTTCCCTGAGGAGCAGAGAGAGTTTGACACTGTGAAGGTATTCTCTAAAAGAGGTACTGTTTGTCATGACACTGTTTGGGGAGCTGCCCCAAGAGATCTGCTCTGCCAGGGGCAGATCCTGGGCCAACTGGTGGAGTTAAACCTGTGATTTGGCACAGTAACCAGTAGACATGCCTGCCAGTGGCCAAAAGTCGTACTGGAATTAGAGATGAAAAGAGCTGCCAGGATTGTGAGTGATTCTGTTCCTCCACGTTAAAGACCCCATCACCACCTCCTACATTGTATGGAGAGTGCGATGTAGAAAGACCTCTCAAAAACATTGAAAAAAATTTAGTGGATTGAAACAAAGTGTGCCATCTCTCATTCCACCTTAAAATGTCTATGCTGTGTCACATAGTGAGTCACTCGTAGCATCTCACTCATATCAGGGGCTGATGTAAAGGATTGCCTTTGAGACCAGCCTTGGCTACATTGCAAGGCTGTCTCAAGAAACTATGTGTTGCCAGGTATCTTCAGAATGATGGGTCACGCGGACCTGCCACACACTTGTTAACAACTAAATGTTGGGCTTGCTGCTTACTCTCTGTGCCTTAGTTTCCATATTAATAAAAGAAGGTTCACAGTCATGTGAGTGTCGTGAGACTTAGGGGCCTTGTACATGTAAGACTATACACGCTGTGACTGGCAGGTACAGCTTCCGCCACCTGCACCCTGTTTGGCCTCCTCCTGGTGGCCCTTTACCTACATCTCAGACCTGTCACACATGCTTTGTCTTCATAAGAAGTCCTGCCCTCTGCTCATGGAAGTGTGATTTGAGCCAGCCGTGGCCATATCTCTGCAGTAATGAGTGTTCTGTCCTGGGCTTTTACTGTGTAGGCTATTTAAGAATTGTGGAAGACACATCAGTTCTTGGAGTCTTTGAGATCAACTTGCTTGGAATCCATATCCTGTCTTCTAAAAAGAATTAAACCATTTTCTTCCTTGACATCCTGCAAACACATTGCTAGCAGTTTGTGTTCTATTATTTATTTAATGGCTTAAAGTGGATTTAGTTTTCTTGAATAAACTCCTTTTAATAATGCAGCCATACATTTTCTTCCTCTGTTGCCAGGTTGCTATTAAAATCATAGATAAGACCCAGCTGGATGAAGAAAACTTGAAGAAGATTTTCCGGGAAGTTCAGATCATGAAGATGCTTTGCCATCCACATATCATCAGGCTCTACCAGGTAGGAGGCCTGCAGCCACAGAGCCAGGACAGCCTACTGGTCCAGAGCTGCTGTTGAGAAGATGTGGGTGCAGGGAATGGTCATCTTAGCATCGCCCCACCCTTTTTTCCTTGCTCAGTTCTTAGTACCCTCGTTCCCCTAGCTGTTTCCTGGGGAGCTCTTCCTGTCCCCTTGCAGGTCCTTTGCGTCTGTCCTTTGATTCTCTCCAAGCATTACGCAGAATGAGCCTAAGGGTGAAACGTTTCCTTGTTTGTATCAGAGTTCTTCAAGCAGCATGGAAACTCAAAGGGAACACAGAACATGTTATCTCCTCATGTGATTATTTAAATGCCAGCTTAAAATTATGAATTATGGTGGTGAAGGATATCTCAAGAATGACTTCTTGTCTTAATCAAAACCCGTCTTCCCTTTCCTAGAAAGTACTGGGCTTAGTTCTCCAAGCCATCCTTAATTGTTTTTGATAATCTGGAGGTAAATACCTTGTCATGGAAGAACTTTCTGTTGCAGTTTTCTTATCTTCCTAAGAAACAAGCCTGCCTAGTGCCATCGTCAAAATGACTTGCTCGCCTTATGGCAAAAGCATTGAATCTATTGGATGGAATTTCAGACCGATGAGAAAAGGAGGACTTTGCCTTAGCGAAGAGATATTTTGGGGAGAGGGTGGGGTGTTTGAGATTGCAGTGCATTGTGTGTGTTCAGCCAGCCCTGCTCACAGCTTTGCAGCTGAGCAGTCATCTCCAGAGCTGAGGGAAGTGGCCACCCACTCTGTGTGCTTTGCTGTGAGTCTGCAGTAGATGCTTCCTGCCTCAGGTGTGTGTAAGGCTGGAGAAGCACACTGCCGGCACAATGGGCAGACTTGCATAGCCTGCTGATTTTTATGGAAAAGAAAATAAAGTGAGGCGTATGTGGTTAAGCCAGCAGCTGTAGGCCTCCTCTCTGGCATCAGCTGCTCTCATCATGAAATGAGTTCAGTTGTCAGACCTGTTGAAATGTATCTTAGTAAACGATGTTGGGTAACAGCTACCTTCCATAAGAAGCAACTTAAAGACCTCCATGATGCTGTGACTTGCACAATGAGGGCTCGGCTCCCTGCCTGTCTTGATGGAGTAAATAAATTTTAGTGTTTTCCCCCTTTGTTTATTTTGTTTTGCTTGTTTTGTAACACAGCCTTATTCTGTAGCCCAAGCTAGTCTCTAACTCACATCTGCAGAGTGAGCGAATGTGCATAATTTACTGGAGACACAGTTTTGAATTCCTGAGAAGTTAATAGTAAAAGATTTGTACCTGATGAGAGTTAAGAAAAGAGAGGATTATAAAGAAAACACATAATACTATAGGTGAAGTTTCCTTGTCTAGCAGCCACTCTCAAACACACTGAGACTCATACAAATTATAAATGCTTAGCCAATAGCTCAGACTTATTACTAATTAGCTCTTACAACTTAATCCATTTCTTTTAGTCTCTGTGCTGCTCCGAGACTTGTAGCTTTTACCCCATCCCCAACTCCTTCTGTGCCTTTGACTCCTCTGACTCCAGACACTTCCTCCTCCCATCATTCTCAGTTTGGCTTTCCCGCCTAACTTTATCCTGTTCAGCTATTGACCAGTCAGCTTGTTTATTAAACCAATCAAAGCAGCATAAATTCACACAGTATACAGAAGTATTATTCCACAGCACAGTACAATACTTTTTTACATGAACACCTGCAATATATTTAATATAGGACTTTTTTTTTTGTCATGTAAGTGAATTACAGAGACAGGTCTCATAAAGAATGGGTTGATACCATCAGTTTTAAAGACTTGTAAAAGGACACAGGCTGTTTTACTGGAAAATGAACTTATTATGTATTCATTTATATAATGGAGTTTTGTAAAGCTATTAAAAAGAAGGGATAGACCCAGGCTTGGTGTCACGTGTCTGTAGTCACAATACTTGGGAGGCTAAGGTAGGAGGGTCACAAGTTCAAGGCCAGGCTGCACTTACAGTAAGTTCTAGGCTAGGCTGATCTGTATAGTAAGGCCCGCTCTCAAAAAACCCCTCCAACCAACCAACAAATGACACATACACACACAAAACAAGATATGTGAGTGTGTGTGTGTTCCATCACTATACATATGTCATGTTAATGTGTACAGATAAAAAAGCCACCAGCAGGCAGTATAATTAATAAACTACAATATAATTAAGGTGTAGGTCTGTTGTGTAACCTATGGCTACATCAGTATGGCCAAAGTAACTGAGGAACTAAATTTATTTTAATTTTAGTTAATTTTAATGTAGAAACTGAAGCAGTCTAAAAAAATTTTTAAAGATCATTGAAATGATATTGTTTGTGGACATATTGGTGTAAACTATGAAAGTTACTTCCTGCTTTTCTTTTAGATTGTGGCCAATTAGATCCACTCGGTGGCCACAGCTCACTTGTGTTCACCTGACATCCTTAGGAGAGATGCCCAATGCTGAGTGCCTTGGAAGAGTGAGGTGAAGACAAGAGTTAGAAGCTCTAGGCTTTCTGTTTATGCCCTGGGTGCTTAAAATGTTTACACTGATCCTGGCAAAGAAGAAAATAACACTATGTATTTTTAAAAAGTAGCAAAATAGAGACTGGACAAAGCATAAGTGAATGGGTTCATTATTGAAAGGTTTGACATTTTTATGGGATCCCCCTACTTTGAATAAATGGTCCATGGAAAGGAAAGTTGACATTTCCATTTAAAATTCAAGTCCTGTGTGGTTTCTGGGCGGTTCTTAATGAGTCCCAGTGTTTTCCCTAAGGCTCTTGCCCTGGCTTGGGGGAGGGGAAGGAGCGCTCGAGCTGCAAGTGATGGTGAAATTGAACTGTTTTTCGGTTCATAGCAGCTTCTGCAAGTGATGGTGAAATTGAACTTTTTTCAGTTCTTAACAGCTTCAGCTTATGGATCAGTGACCTGGGGACCAAGAGGACTATGCCTCTGAGGCAGTAAATGTCTCCTGAGTTTCAGGACCTGCAGAATCCCAATTTCCCTTCGTCACAATAGCTCCTGTGCCCTCCCCACTGTGCAGTCCCTTGTAAAGCACTGGTTCTCTTTCTGGACCCGTCTGTCACCTGTGTCACTGTCACTTTCCTGCCTTTGTACAGGTCATGGAGACAGAGCGGATGATTTATCTGGTGACAGAATATGCTAGCGGAGGGGAGATATTTGGTAAGTACATTCATTGCATCCTTTAAACAACTCTTGAGCACACTCTGCAAACCTAAAACAGCTGTCCTGTGCCTCTGTCACTTGCTCAGCTGCCCCTTAGTGCTGCCCATCAGCATCATCACCGTAATTTCAGGGTGTTTTTAGTCAGCCAGTTAAATCTCTCCACTGATTTGTTTCTTTAGCAAAGGTGTTTTGTTTGCTCTAGTTGGACGGTAACAATTGAGAGAAAAGATCTCAAAACCAAACATTCCTGCTGATCATGTGACTGAGGGTCATTCCTGTTGCCATGCTGTAGCTGAGGTTGCCAAGGGTGGTGAGACCCCACATGTGTGGGGCCCCTGGTGTGAGGAAGGACCCTGCATTCCTAAGCCTTGTTTAAATATAACCTTGAAACCTGTCCCTTGCTGTGTGTACACAGTCCCAATGGTTCTGATCACTTGGTGGGTTTGCCTCTTGTAACTTCTGTTTCTTGTTACACTTGACCTTAGAGGGATTTTGTTCTGGACAAATCTAGCTTGCAATTGGTAAAAACCGAAAAAAGAATTCTCTGTGGTTACAGTGATAAACACTGCCAAGTAGAGGTGAAGGGCAAACTTCCAAACTTAAATTCTTATGTCCTTTATAAGAACCAATACTAATTTAAAATACATTTAAATGTATAGTATTACTTTTAAAATAGGCATTCTTATTAATTAGAGACTATATGGTGTATTTGTGTGTGCATGTTCAGATACAAATGGTAAACTTAACACAGCAGTTTTAGCATATGCGTGCATATGCTAAACTTAATTCAGTGAATTAAGTATTTGAAGGATAGGCCAGAAATAATGGTACAAACCTTTAATTTCAGCACTCTGAATGCAAAGATGGGGTTTATAGACTCTTTGTGGGAATGCAGCTCAATGCATGAGCAAGCAGAACACGCTTCTGGTATTTTTAAACGAAAGTATCATGTAATTATCGTTACAACATACCATATAATTATATGAGTAAATATATTATTAATTGACACTATTAATATTAGTGTGTGTTTGTAGGTGTATGCATGCCACGGCACGTGTGTGGAGGTCAGAGTACAGCTTGTAGGAGTTCCTCCTTGCCTTCTGCCTGGTTTTGTGGCAGAGTCTCTTCTCTACTACTTTCCTGTCTCCCAGGATGGCTGTCCCGTAAGCTTCTGGTCATTCTCTGGTCTCTGCCTCCCACCTCAGTGTTACAGACACTACAGCACCCCACTTGTTGCACCGCTCCGGGGTCTGAACTCTGTTCATCAGGCTGTCAAGGCAAGCTCTTACCCACCAAGCCACCTCCGTGCTATTAGTAGACTTTTTAATGATCCAGTTAAGAAGAAAATGATGTATTACCCAGAGAGATCACTGAATCCTCACACGGATTTGTGCTGGAGCTCTGTGACAGAACAGCTTGCCTAGCCTGTGCCAAGACCTAGGTTTGATTACTAGAGCTACAAACCCCAAACCAGACAAACAAGGAGACTGCACAAGGGTAAAGTGTCTCATGGCTCTGTTTTTCTAAGTATCTGTGTAAAGATGAGTAAAGAGGCCTTTAGTGGAGAAGTGGGTTGTTGAGGCCTGGAGGTGTGCTTCAATGACAACATGTTTGCTTGGCTTGTATGAGACCCTGAATTCCATCTCAGCATAGGTGAAGATGGGGGCTGGTGGTGATGGTGGTGTAGGGGTTGCTGCTTATTTACTTGTCTGCTTGAGGCGAGGTACCAAATGATTCTTGGACTCAGTTCCAAGGTCTCCAAAGAATAAGGTCTTCAGTTATGAAGATGAAATTGGGACTAATGGTACGGCATAATTTTAAGTCCTGCATGTAAGTCCCTAGGTTTGACCTCCAGAACTGGGAGGTGGGGATGAATGTAATGAGCCAGCATGGAGAGAGCCCTGGCATATGCTCTCTTTTACCTTATGGTAAAGACCACATGGGAGATGACTTGTGGCATGAGTTCATATAGAATTCTCATCTACTGTCAAATGAAACTGACGAGAAATATTTTTAAAAGTCTACAGTATCCAATGGACAAGCAGGAAATGAAGAAACGTTTATCCAAAAACATCTATGAAAATTCAGTAAGAAACAAGAGTTTGATGCATACACACAGATTCAGTGAGGTAGAGATAGATTCCATTCTAGACATCCAGCCAGGTCTGAGTCTAGACAGATAACTGTCTTCCCAGGAAGGGATATATTCCAGTCTAGACGTTCAGTCGGGTCTTTGTCTAGACAGATGGCTGTCTTTCCAGGAAGAGATAGATTCCATTCTAGACGTCTAGCCAGGTCTTAGTCTGGACAGATGGCTGTCCTGTAGGAGGAAATAGATTCCAGTCTAGACGTCTAGCCGGGTCTTAGTCTGGACAGATGGCTGTCTTCCCAGGAGGAGCAGAGCATTAGCATTTGTCACCTTTTCTGTTACCCATTGGGGAAGCTGTGTCCTGAAGGGTGCAGTTGAAGTAGGGGCTCCCATGTCCAGAAAAGCACATTACTCCTTTGGGTCCTAAGACTTGTTCTCTTCCAGGTGAGTCAAGCTGAGATTCCATCAGGCTGCCTCCCATTTTCCTTTTATAGAACTTACAGCACCCAGAGTGTGATTGTCCCTGAGAAGTTTGCCATTGACCCCCATATCTAGCGTGTACTGGTTGGTTTTTTGTGTTAACTTGACACAAGCTAGAGTCATCAGAGAAATGAGCCTCAGTTGAGGAAATGACTCCATGAGATCCACTGTAAGTCATTTTCTCATTTAATGATCAATGGGGGAGGGCACAGCCCATTGTGGGTGGTACCATCTCTGGACAGGTGACTCTGTGTTCAATAAGAAAGCAAGCTGAATGAGCCATGGGAAGCTAGCCAGTAAGCATTACCCCTCCATGGCCTCTGCATCAGCTCCTGCCTCCAGGACCCTGCCCTGTTCGAGTTCCTGTCTTGACTTCCTTCAGAGATGAACAGTAAGCCAAATAAACTCCTTCCTCCCCAACTTGCTTTTTGGTCATGGTGTCTTCCTTGCAGGAATAGAAACCCTAACCAAGTCATAGCTCAAGTCACTAACTCAGAGGTTTCCCTGGGGAAGAAAACCAGACCATAATGCAGATAGATCCCAAAGCCTTCTCAAAGGACCTGCCTTCATTCAAGTGAGAGAGGTGTTCAAGTGTCAGTGACAACAGGGGTTGTTCTCAGAGGCACCTGAGAGGAGATTCATGACACGGCCTCAGCTATCTGCATGGTGGGCACAGAAGAGTCCCACAGAATAAGACATCACGAAAGAGCTTTCCTGCTGGGTGGTAGTGGCACACACCTTTAATCCTAGCATGTGGGAGGCAGAGGCAGGCAGATCTCTGTGAGTTCAAGGCCAGCCTGGTCTACAAGAGCAAGTTCCAGGACTGGCTCCATAGCTACAGAGAAACCCTGTCTTGAAAAAAGAAAAAAAAAGAGCTTTCCTAAGTCAGGAATTGGGGGGTTTTGTTGTTGTTTTGTGTGTGTGTATGTGTGTGTATGTGTGTTTCTTTTTTTTTAAAAAAAGGACTGATCAGAAAGTTTTCCTTCAAAGCCAGAATTTGATTGTATTGTTTATAGAGCAACTCATGCCCCAGAACATTGTTTAAAACAACAAAGCAATCAGCTAAGAATTAACAGAGTTTAACAGCTGGGGGTGGTTAAGGAAAGAGTTGTAGAGAATTCAGTCCAAACCACTGAGATCCCAGATACACTGAAGCTGCTTCTCCCAGAAAAGATGACCCAAATCTGAAGAGAATGAAGGAGTCAACTCCAGGTGGTAGAAAGGAAGAAAGAACAGTTAACAAGCCTGAAGGGGAGGTGCTACAATATGTCATCTAGAATGCCACTATTCAACCAAAACAACAAAGACAAAGAAATCCAAAAGCATGCACAATCATTGGACAAAATGTAGACCACTGAAAATGGCTGTTAGACTGATCACATGTTAGATTTACCAAAAGAAAAACTTTTAGAGAAACATTGTAAAGATCTCCACAGAAAGAGGACTTCACAATTGAAGTAGCAATGGTAAATGAAGGTATAATGTCACTTCAGATAGAGAATACCAAAAGGAGACATTATTTTAAAAAGAAATAAAATTTATGGGGCTGGGAAATAAATAAACCATTAGAAAGGTTCAGCAACAGATTTAAACTGGAAGAAAGAAGAAATAGATTGAAGGACAGGTCAGTAAGATTGTCCACATTGAAGCACAGAGGTGAGAAGGATGAACTAAAGCAGCCCCAGGAGCTGAAGACAGCAAGGAGCTTTCTGTGTGCACAGTGGGCGGAGACAGTAGGGAGCTTCCTGTGTGCACAGTGGGAGGAGACAGTAAGGAGCTTTCTGTGTGCACAGTGAGAGGAGACAGTAGGGAGCTGTAGTGATAGTGGAGCGCAGGCCTGCTTTTCGTCCCGCCCGGCTCCCACACGGCGAAAAGCAGGCCTGCGTCTCCCCTATCACTACAAAGTAATACATCCAGAAATACACTGTCTTATACTGCCTTAATTGCTTTACAAATAGGAACTGAATAGTGCTAGAGATAGGGATAGTAATAGTGCTGTAAAGGAGCCATGGGCATGAACGCTAAGCCTCCATTCCTGGGCAGCTTGTGTGCATGCGTGTAGTAAGGCTAGTGTTTGAGAAGTAGAACTGTGAAGGAAAATGAGAAGGCAGTGTGAGCAGGAAGCAGAGCCACTAGGTGAGTATGCTGTGTGCACCCCGCGTTTCTTATTGTCTCCCTCCAAGGAACTGACTTTTGCTGCAGTACTTCATTTCAAGAAGGTTTGAATATTTATTTGTCAGATAGCTTCACCCTCTAGAACTCAAACAAGCGTTTTGTTAGCCAAGCATGGGCTGGTATCTCAGTGCTGAGGAGACTGAGGCAGGAAGATTTAGTTCCTAGTCAGCCTGGGCTAAAATAGTTAGAGCCTGTCTCAAAAAGCAAGCAAGCAAACAAACAAAAATGTAAGCAAGCAGGGGTTGGGAGTGTGCTGCCTGTTACTGTAAAAGATCAGACCTGAGTTCTAAGCCTAGTGTTTCTCTCCCAGTAATGCACACAGATATGTATGTGCAGAGGCACCGTACTTGTAGTGTCCCATGGGAACTGGGGCTTTGGAACTAAAACAGGCTGGTTTTCTGATATTTGCTATGTCCTAAGTCCAAAAGCCTTTGTCTCTGACCAGAAGGTGAGGGGTCCCATACCTTCTGTCAGCACCTATGCAGTTAAAATGGTCAGCTTTCATGTAAGGTAAAATCTCAGACCCTCTGAATATAAGAAGCAAGTAAGCGTTTGCTCTTTTTATTATTATTATTGTTTACTTAAAACACTCGACTAGAGGTCAGGGTTGAAGCTACAGTATTGAGGAAGATATGTCTGACAGTAACTTAATGAAAATTGTAATGTGTATGGAAGGTTTTATGGGGATAGGTAGGCTGTGACTGAAATATGAGCATAGTTGTAAGGAAGTGGCTGTGATGGGAAAAGTGGACGACACATGTGGTTCTAGCCGGGTTTTTTAGGTAGGAGATTATAAAATCAGCTACTCATGCCGTCTGCTGGCTTTGGATGGGTCACATGCGAAGAATTAAGCCTATGGTGTGTTTCAAGCTGGAGAAAGTTAAATTAGCTGCTGTGACAAATGAGGAAGATAGTCATCAAGTAGTTCAAAGAGTCAGTTATGGGGGCTGGAGAGATGGCTCAGAGGTTAAGAGCACTGGCTGTTCTTCCAGAGGTCCTGAGTTCAGTTCCCAGCAACATGGTGGTTCACAACTGCCTAGAATGAGATCTGGTGCCCTCTTCTGGTGCGCAGGCATACACGCAGGCAGAACACTGTATACATAATAGATAAAAAATAAAAGAGTTGATTGAAGATCCTATATGTTGAAAGCCATGACTTAATATTCCTCTGTAGAAAACTGAGTAATTGGCATTTAATTACCTGTGTAAATGGGATAAGACAGATGCATAGGGACTTTATGACATGCACGTGCACAATTATTGAGGCTATACAGTAATGGGTTTGGTCTTACACTTCAGCAGCAAAGTTATACAGTATGATCAGGATAAATGATCATGCAGTAGAATACAAAAAGCTGGAGGTCAAGATGAAGTTGATAACTAAGTGTGTCAGGCATAAGAAGGTCAGGTAAAGTCTAAGAATATGGCCCCTATGTGTTAACCACTAGTCACGTGTTGTTGTTGGTCTTTGGAAGAAGCTAGTTCAACTGTGGAACTGAACTTTGAATTTAGGGTACTTTGCTTTGGCATTTGAACTGTAACTGAGCACTGTATGAGCAATTTTGGCTGCTACAGGAGTTAGCTGCCACAGAGAAAGCACGTTCTCTAAGATCACCCTCTCTCTGGTACCAAATGCAAATTCAGATACTCCCCCAAACCCACTGAGATTTGATAAACTGCCAGAAGGACTCACAGAACTCGCAGATGTACCTTCTTCCAGGGAAAGGATATAGTTAAAATCAGCCCAGGGAAGATGTATGGGGCCAGAAGTACTAGCTGCGAAGTGTTCATTGTCCTTCCCTAGATATGCTTTGTCCTGGCACTACTGTGTGACAGTGTGCACAGAATATTGCTCTAGCGGGGCTTAGCCTTTGTGCCCACATTTTTATTTTATGTATGCCAGATCGATTGATCGATTGCCCACAAAGTTGACCTCTCCGTTCAGGCCAGTTGACAGTGATGACCCAGAGTCCTACACTTTACTGTCCCTAAATTATATCATCAGACTTTCTGGCACTACCTAGGACTCCCAGGTAAATAAAGACATAGCTTTCCAACACAGCTCCCAGCAGCTTCTCAGGCAAGGCTACATTCTGACTGCGCACAGTGTACGATACTTTCATATTTAAATACACCCTACTTTGAAGAACTAAAAGTATTTCACTTTGCCCCTAGTCAGTTTAGCTTTTGAGTTGTAGTATCCCATGTGTAAAATACTCTCTGGACTCCTCGGACTTAGCATGCTTAAGAGACAGAAAAGGACAAATTCCATTGCTATTTCTTTATTGTTTACATGGTGAGATTTTTTTTGATGTATTGTGTGAATAAGTTCTTAAGACCAAGTTCAGTGTGAGTGACCATGTTTGACTTCTACTGTAATTACTAGGAACTCCCAAGTTATGTGTATGCACTCCACAGTGCTGAGCAGGAGCCGTGATAAGGGTGTGCTGCACACTGGGCATGCCAACCCAGGAGCTGTGCAATCAGAAACTTTTGAGTGCCAATGCGAGCTCTGGTTTGCTATTTATTATTTGTTTGCTTGTTTGTTTATTGCTAGCACTTCAGATTTTGGGTTTTTATATGAGAGATAATAGCTGATAAAATCTACACAAGTATTCCAAAATAAAAATAAAACCCCTGAAATTAGAAGTACTGGTCCTGAGCATTTCGGATAAAAGATATTCTATCTGCTTTGGGGTTTAGTGTCAGAGGTAGACTAGCAAGCAAAGACAACTCTGCACTGTGGCCACGGGGGTGGGCTATTTGCCGAGCTCAGAGGGAGCTCCCCAGATATTGGGGTAGAAGGAAGTGACCCAGTCAGTCTCACTAGCTGTGTGGGCACTGAGCTTGGTTGGAGGACTGGAGTCTGCATGGCACTTGGCATCTCTGCTGGTGCAGTCTTCTTACCTAGGTCATTCTACAGCTTGCTCACCGAGTTGATTCCCACTAGGGCTTAGAACTTATAACCCCTTCTCTAGGATCTTCTCCTAATATTCTCCTCCTCCTTAGAGTCTCAACTCCTTCTACATTTGGCTGTCGGTGTGCTCCACTGTGAGACTTTCATATTACCCCATTTCTTTCTGAAACTCTCCTTTCCCACTTCTCTCTCTCATTTGTTTCAGAATCTTTCCTACCTTACTTCCTTAGAGTAAAGGAACTTTATCCAAACTTAATTTGTTTTAATGGCCTACTCTTCTGTATCTCAGTTTTGCTTTAATTTTCTTCTTGATTCTTATAACCAATTGACATTCATCCATATACTCAGTCATACATTTACTCCTTAAGATACAGCCTTTTTTAATGCTCTCTCTGTGTATATGTGCATGTGTATGTGAATACCGTGGCTGCATATGGAGGTCAGAAGCAACTTTATGGAATCTTTTTTCCCCCTTCCACCTTTATGTGGGTTCCAGGGATTGAACTCAGGTCATCAGGTTCCACAACCTACTGAGCTATTTAACTGACCTTCATTTGCTTACATCAGAACTTAACAAAATGTATACACCCCCCCTTTTTTTTGAGACAGAGTTTCTCTGTGTAACAGTCCTGGCAGTCCTGGAACTCACTCTGTAGACCAGGCTGGCCTTGAACTCACAGAGATCCAACTGCTTCTGCCTCCCTAGTGCTGGGATTAAAGGCATGTGCCACCACTGGCTGGCCCAAAACATATCCTTAAAGTAAGGAGTTAGTCTTTTTATTTGTGGTTCTAGAGATTCAACATAGGGCCTTACACATGCTGGTGAGTGATAGGCTTCTGAGCCATATTCCAAGCCAGGATTTTGTAATTTTTGATCCTTGTCAAATTTCAGAATAGTTCCCACAGACACTGCATGCCCAACAACTCCTTATTGAATGAAAGAAGAAGTGAATGAAAATAGATTGACAGTATTACCATCCTGTCTTGCTTTGTTTAAGGCAGTGTCTAAGAGATAGCAGATATTCCCAGTCAAGCAAAGAATTGTCATATTTTTCTATTTATTTAGTTATGTGAGTGTTGGACTTACAGGCTAAATGGGTTTTGTATTTTCTAGTTGAGTGT
Organism: Ellobius talpinus; assembly: GCA_001685095.1. Lineage (NCBI taxonomy): Eukaryota > Metazoa > Chordata > Mammalia > Rodentia > Cricetidae > Ellobius > Ellobius talpinus. The sequence goes on from LOJH01003915.1 coordinate 20,882, forward strand.
ACAGAAAAAAGGAAGCATATTAGAAGTTTGACTTAGAAGCAATGGAATGGGTTATTGAGTGTATGTTGCTTGCTCATTTAGCTGACTTACTGAAATGAATCTTGCTACTTAGCACGGCATTGTAAAAGGACGGCCATGACAGTCCACTTCTGTCTAATCTTCCAAACGGTACTGGAAAGCTATTTTTGTAGATCACTAAACTCATATCCAAACTTCCCCAGTATGGTTTCTTGAGATACATTTCCTTAAACTTCCTATTTGAGGTCATGTGCTATTAAACCAAGTCAAGCTCATTGGGCGCCAGGAGAACTCATAGGCATTTAAGGCAAATTACTAACTCAAGAGTAGTCTGCTGAAATGTAAATGATTTATTAGGAACACTCTCACTGTCTTAAGATAACACTTCCCAAATGGTACCAACATGCACGAAACCCAGGATTTCCACAATCCAATTTATTTATGCAATGGAGCATTCACAGACAGCCAGTAGGGAAGGCAGTGGAAAAGCTCAAATCAATAACCATTGTATTCTGTATAATAAAGTCAGTGTTTCCTTGAGGACTTCTATTATCTCATAGATTTTCAGGGATATTGGCATAGGCATCTGAGCACATACTATGTGCCAGCTTGCTGTCACTTTTTAAAAAAAAAAACGTATTATTCTAGCCACATTCTTTATAAACAAAAATATTTTTTCCATGAAATTATTGATTCTTTTTGATTCTGAAGACTAGCTCTTTGCTAAGTTTTTACAATGTATGCAAGTAACCACACCATTGAGTTTATCTGGTTACTCTGAATCAATTATTCTCAATTATTCTATATTTTTATTTTCTTAATAACATACCTAGCTAGTTTATATTTGTAATCTGTCCAAGATGCTTGGGGAACCCAGTGTGCTTTGACAGTACGTCACTTAGAAGTCATCACAGTTTCCCGATCAAGATGTTATTTGTATCAAGTGTGCATGGGCACACACAGAGGCCAGAGGTGCATGTTGGCTGTTTTCCTTCCTCTCTACCCTCTCTTTTGAAATAACGTCTCTCACTGGACCTGGAACTCACCAATTCAGCAGGACTAGGTGGCTAGTGAGCTCCAAGGTTCTCTGTCTCCACCTTCCCAGGGGTAGGAGTACAGGCATGTACCAAAACCAACATTTTACAAGGGTACTGAGGACTTGAACTTGGGTGTCATGCTTGCACTTCAAGCATTTTACTGACTGAGCCATCTTTTCAACCCCTATTTGTGCATTTTGAGAAGGTCTCACTGTGTTGCTTAGGCTGCACTTGAACTCACCATCCTCCTGTCTCTGCCTCCTGAGAGCTGGGAGTACAAGTGTGTGCCACCATGCCCAAGCCAAATATTTTTTGCTGTATTTAGTATATGTAAGTTCCAAAAGAATTTTTCTGTTTTATATGTGTACATACATAACACATGTGTGTGTATATATATATACATATATTTATTTGTGTTCACACACGCACTTTTCCTGAGGGTTTTCTAAACTATTTTTTAACTCTTTTAGAAAAATGTAGTTTTTCTTGGCCAAGTAATAAGGACACAAAAAGATATTTAATCATAACCTTTAGAAATATTTGACTTTTTGTTACTGTAGTTTTCAAGACAGGGTTTCTCTATAGCTTTGGAGCCTGTCCTGGAATTAACTCTTGTAGACAAAGCTGACCTTGAACTTATAGAGATCCGCCTGCCTCTGCCACCTGAGTGCTGGTATTAAAGACATGTGCCACCACTGCCCAGCTAGAATATTTGATTTCTAAAAAGGGATTTTAATTTTGTATTTGAATTGATGCATCACATCTCAGTATATCTTCCAGCTTCAATTTCCTGAAGGTATTTCAGTTAGCATTCCATTTTTTAAAAAGTTTATAAAATATTTAGTACACAGAATTATTTTGGCCATTGTCAATACTGTTAATTATGAGAGTGTTGCATTGTCATCTGTAACCTTTGCATTCTGTAAAATGGAAACTCTGTAGCTATGAATCAGTGACTTCCTATTTGCCTCCCCACCTTCCAAGTGTCACTCTTCCTTTCATTCTGAGTTTAACTACTCTAGGGACCTTAAGTAAATGGATCACACAGTATTTGTCCTTTCTGGTCCAGCTTATCTCACTTAGCGTGATGTCCATGTGTCAGAATCACCAACGACACATTTTGTCTGTCCGTGTAATGCTGGACCCTTGAGTTTCTATAGTTTGGCCCGGTGTGATGCTGTTACTAGTGAACACAGATACACAAGTGAAAATCCCTTTTTCTGTAAGCATTTTCAACTATATGTGAGGGAGAAGAATCCCGTGATAAACCTGATGGACTCATCACCCAGTTTTGACAGTTATCAGCACTTACTGATTGTGTTTCCTTTTCCCCCAACTCTTCTACCTTTTCAATTTTAAATACTTTAAACCAAATTCAAGTAGTATATAATTTTATTCATATATGCTTAGTGTTTTTCTTATATGTAAGGGTTTTTAAATAACTTAATCATAATACCTCTCTTAAGGGTACTAATACTGTTTGCTTTTTGTTTCTGTTTTTGAGACAGGCTCACCCTATAGCCCAGACTAGCCTTGAACACTGAAATCTTTTTCCTCAGGCTCCCAAGTGCAGGCATGTTCTCTCATACTCAGCTCCTAATAACTTCTCAAGATATTTTGCAGTTTTAGACTAGATTTATTATATATCTTCCCTTCCACCATGTGAATATGGGCCTGGGACTACAGTCACTAGGCCTGACAGCAAGCTCCTCCCTCTGCTGACCATCTCGCTGGTTCTGTGACTTCACTGGGTGCTGGACAGGAAGGGCAGTCCCTGCACTGGTTCTGGACTGTTACCTGTGGTGGTGTACTTTGTTCTGTCAGGCCATTAAATTGCAGGCCCGGCATCTTTAACCTGTTGCAGCTCTGTTAAGGCTTTGCTAGGGTGGTTCCTTTTTTATTTTGTCCTTACTCTTGTGGGGAGCCCTTACTCCAAGGGTATAGTTTTCTGGACTATTCCCCAAAGCTGCTCCTTTTAACTTGAACTCCAGGATCTTCTGTGGACTGTGGAACCTCTAACGGCCTTGGCTTTCTCAGGCTCCTGGCAGCTGCTCTCTGCCAACTCCACTTCCTAGTCTCAACTTTGTGCATGTATAGTTGGGGACTTGGCCAAGGACCTGATTTAAAAAAAAATTGTTTGTTTTTTAGACAGGGTCTCCTTCTGTAGCTCAGGGAAGCCTCAGACCCGCTGTCTTTGCGCCTCTGACCCCAGTGCTGCTATTGCAGGTGTGTATCAGGATGCCCGATTCTTTGCCAGTTTTTATATCCTTTTCCAATTTTCTTTCCCTTTGCTCTTTTGTATTAGCACTTTCCTTGTTTCTGTAACAAAATCCCGGAGAAGCAGCAACTCGAGAAAGGTCTATTTTGATTTATATTTCATCGTGGCGAGGAGTGGGTGGCAGGCATGGCCACTGTCACATTGCAACCAGAGTCAGTAGGTGGACAGTGCCCAATGCTGGTACGCATGGCCCTCTGAAGTTAGGCTGGACTTTCCACTTAATCTAGAAAGTCCTTTACACACATCCCCAGAGATTTGTCTCCCAGTAATCCTAGTCTGTCAATTTGATAATTCATGTCCATGTCATCTTGATAGCCAAACATAGCACTTTTAAGCCATAACCTTCTATGCTTTCACCCTATAGGTTCATGGCCATTCATAGTGTCACATATTCAGCCCAACTTCTGAAGTCTTAATAGTCTTTGTAACAGTTCCTACACTGTTGGAAAGTTCAAAGTCCTAGTGTCATATAAGACTCAAGGCAGCCTCTTGACCGTACACCCTTATAAAATTATAAACAAGGTACATACTTCCAATACACAGTAGATCAACTGGATTAAAGCAAGACCAAAACCCAGCAGGGAAAACACCAAATCTTAGAGCTCTATGACCTGTGTCAGGGGCTCGTGATGGGATTGCCTGAGCTCCAAAGGGCATGAGTAACCCCAGACCTTCAGCTCTTCTACACGTACCACACATAGCCTCTCCCCTGGGCTGACTCTTCTAGCCTTCCCAGTGGACTTGAATGTGTCTGTGTGCTTTAGTCCACTGAGGTTTCATTCTTTCTGTCCCTCACCAATCTCCCTTTCTCTCTCCTCTCTACCACTAAACTACATCCCTATCCTGCGTCATTCTTCTCTTGCTGTACAAATTATTCCACTTAGGAACCTTATCAGCTTTACTTCTCAATATCTTCTTTGCTTTCAAATAAGATCTCAGACTTGTCTTGAACACTACTTTTCTTGGATTTATAACCAAGCATTCCCTGTGTAAAGCAGAGCACACGTGGGGAACCATAATTTCTTTAACATTGATTTTCCCATCCCTCCTACCAACAGAAGCAGCACACTGCATGAGTTTTTAACTAAGAAAAGGTGTCATTCCAATTAACTGACCTTTGCTGATACAATGGGGCAACATGAGAGACACCTGTTTCTTCTGCAGGAGAGCCTGACTCAGATTGTTGAAAGGCCTTTGGAACATGAAGTACCCTATCACAAGCCCCCTGGCCTTGCACTCTGGAGATACTTTTTAAGGAGCCCTGTAAAAATCAGTCATTCTTAGCCGGGTGGTGGTGGTACACGCCTTTAATCCTAACACTTGGGAGGCAAAGACAGGCGGATCTCTGTGAGTCTGAGGCCAGCCTGGTCTACAAAGACCAGGAGAGCTAGGACTGTTATACAGAAAACCCTGCCTCAGTCATTCTTTATCCATCAATGTAAATGGGCTTGATATCAAATGATTAGCATTTAAAAAGAACATAAAATAAAAAATTTATATTTTACATAATTTACAAACCCGGTTTACAAACCCTGCTTAGTAGCAAATGAGTCAAAAGTGAATTTTTAAAAAATTAATGTAGTCAGGCCTCTGGGTTGGTGGGTTCTGCATCCACAGATTGAGAGTACTGAAAAGTTGCATTTGTTTTGGTTAATTTGTCTTGTCATTGTTCCTAAGTGTAAGAAACAGCAATGAACATAGAATACAAAGATATGTAGTTAGAAGATAATAAAGTAAGAAAAACATTAGTCGGGGGTGGGGGAACAGTGGACATTTGGGTCTTGTGCTGCTCTTGATGGGGGAGGGGCCAGAGGTCAATTCTCAGCCCTCACATTGTTTCTCACAACTTTCTGTAACTCCAGTTCAGGGGATCTGATGCCCTCTTCTGGCTTGTGTGGGCAGCAGGCACACACATGGGACATAGATAAGCATGCCAATAAAATACCCAAACATGTAAGATAAAATCGAAAAGCAGTCAAGTGAATACTGTGGAAATTCACGTTACTGGGAGAAAGAAAGGAAAGAGCAGAGGTGCTGAGGCAAGAGTGCTGCTTCTGTGCTTGACCATGACCGCGTGGTGCAGGGGAAACTGTGGGGTAGTAGAATATTTCTGTATCTTTGGAGCTAGGAGGAAAGACAGGCTTATTTACACTTGTGTGCATCTGTGTAGACATTCTCACTGAGAAGGGACTTCTCAGAACTAATTTGCTACAAGTAGTTCTGCATCTTGATTACAGCAGGAACACTGCACATCTGCATATGTGATAACCCAGAACTGTGCTCATCATGCCCATGCCGGAGTCTGGGCTCTGCTACTGTTCTGAAATGATGTAAGGTCTAGTCACTGGGGGAGACAGTTGAAGGTACAGGAGACCCGTTTGTACCAATGCCTTGCGACTTTTCAGAGAACAGATGCAAGGAGCCTGGGGCAGAATTGCGGATAATACTTAGGAGTGATATCAGAAGATCTCAATAATCTGGGACTGGATGTTAACTGTTCAGCTCAAATTGTGACTCTGGAAGGGCTGGAGGCAGGAGTGAAGAATAGCTGGATTCTGGGTACTTTTGGGGGGTAGAGTTAGGAGACTGTGCTGATGGGTTGGAAGAAGAAACACAAGAGCACGGAAGTTCTTGATCTAGACCACTAGCAAGGGAGAGACTGTAAGAAGCACCTATAGCATGCCACAAAGTTTGCTGTGTGTGAGATGGCGTTTCTGCCAGGAAACAGAGAAACAAACCCGTTTCCTCTACCCCGAAGCAGCCTGACCTTCAAGTTAGAGGACAATAGGATAGCAGAGTGAGCTCTCTCTCTCATTAACCTGCTTGCAGGCAGCTTGAGTTATTTTGGCCTGCCCTGGCTCCTTTGGAAAGAAGCATTTGTTTGACAAACAGGAAGTCGTTTCCATGGGTATAGGAAGAAGAAATGATAGAACCAAGTGGCAAAGTAAAGAGCTGCTGATTTTGGTTAGCCTCGAATGGGCAGACATGTTTTCAGGTAGCCATATGAGACCAGCCGAGGATACCTGCCCCCTGGCTGGGCTGGGCTCACCTTTCATCTCGCGGAATGCAGTTTCTGCCCAATGCTTGACCTACAGTAGTTTCCATCAACTCTAAATGGTAGACAAATGGAGACAGTCTGCACGGCATGGAAAAGTGACTTATTTTAAGAAATGTTAGCTCCCTGCCACTGTCCCGTTAGTGGCATGCCTCTAAGACTCCACTGAAGCTGTGTGTTTTTGTTCTTTGAAAGGTTAGAACCTGAATATACCACAAGGTATCCCGCCTCCTCGTGTCCCAGTAGACTGGGACAAAATTAGAGTGAATTCTGAGGCAGGTCTATGTGCTAGTGCTGGAGTGGTTTTTGAGCCACAGAATTCATTCATTATTCTGTCACCCCTCAGCTGGTGTATGAGCCTCAGAGTGTCACTAGCTTTTGACAAACCTTCACGGGAAGAGCAGATGACATATAAAGAAGTCCAATGCCAGATGACCTAGGATGATTGGCAGGTGCGGAAGAAAACTTGGATTCCACACGGAGACTCACCCCACTTTGGGTTTTAGCTGGCTGAAGCTGCGTTGCAGTAGAAGAGAACTTTAAATCAGCCCCGCATTTCAATAATAAGTGATAAGTGAGTGGTGGAAAGGGCCCACATGACTGACTTTACATAGCAGGTGTCTCCTTGATGTCTGCCTAGGCGGGAGGCAGGGCAAGTATATAGACTATCAGAAGCTAGGGTCCTGGGGACAGTTGAGACCAGTGGTTCTATAGAACTGATATTGGTAGCAAAGACCTAGCTCACCGAAGGCCTGGAGGAAGTACAAGGGCTCTTCTGAGTCCCGTTTAGCTAGAATCCTAACAAAGATCAGATTGTGTTTTTCTTTGACTGTTGAGTGGATTCAGAACCCGCTGTGTGAAAGTACCCCAGTGTTGATTCAGACGCGGTGACTATACATAAGTACAGGCTGGGCTGCTGCTCTGGATTTCTCCACTAGAGGTTAAATAGCCCATCTGGAATGGAGTTTTTGCTTCCTGCCTACTGCGCATATAGGAATATAAAGCAGCCGTTTGTCAGCAGGCCACTGAAAGGCAGGTTTCTGCAGGGACTGAAACTGCAGTCTGTTGGTTTCCTGGCACACCCGCCTGACCTTAGACTGCGAGCAAAGCTAATGGTTGGGGGAATCCAGTGGATGAAAATAAAAGCTGAGGCAAAGGTGTGAGTGAGCCTGAGCCCCTAAGACAGCACTGAAGGCGAAGAGCACAGAGCAGCAGGAAGGAGCAGCGTGGGTGTCAAGTGCTGGACCCGGAGGAACGCCTATTTTGCCTACCAAAAGCTGCTTGCAGAAGTGATATTCAGTGACACCCACAGCTACAGGAATAGTGTGGGGATGCTGGTGGTTGCAGTTCTGTGTGGTGTGTGTATCCCAGTCTGCTCGGTGTGCTGCCACTAATGCCTTCTACCCAGGACCCTGATCAACGATGTTGGTGTGTAGAGTAGTCAGTCGTATGCAGTGCCACAGACGCTGCAGAACCTGGAGCTCCATTAACAAAATGCTTCAGTATTCACTGCATGGTGCTGAGCGAACCTGTGAAACACATAAAAATGTATTTTAAAATGTCTGAAAATTCAAGTTTTGTCATATGTGATAACTCTTAAACTACAAGTTTATCCTCAAATGCAGGAGCTCTTCCCTGGTCCTGGCCTGTGAAAGTTGACTCCATTTAGCAGGCTGGGAGCTGGGGTTTTGGCAGGGTAAATGTTTTGTTCGGGGATAACCAATGTGTTGTTGTGAAGATAAAGCAGAGCTAGGCTGCATTCTACCAGCTAGTCTTGACAGCAATTCTGAGAACTTTCCAATCGTTTTAGAAAAATAAAGTACTTAGACATTTATAAAAAGTTTTTTTTTAATGAAAGAAAATCACTTATTTTGGAAATCACAAAATTAATCATTCTGTCATGTTAAAGAAGCTTTGATGTGTTTTGGTAATTAATGTTTACTGCCAGACGAGTGTCTCTTGGGCATTTTAATTAGTGGGTGGCTTGGCCAGATGAGCTTCTCTGATGGTAACCCTTCAGAGGAGTTTATTCTTATGTTTCTCAAGAAGAGCAGTCTCCTCAGAGCTCTTTAATTAGACCAAGTTTAGCAACTAAACATATTATTAGAATAATTAGGCCTCTCTTAGGGAACAGGGAGGTGGGGCAGGGAACAGGTACTGTTAGAGAGTGATCGCTTAAAATCTAGTGTCCTGCCTCTGATGGGGGTTCAGTTCCAGAGCAGCTTGTGTTATGTTGCTGTCCTCAAGCCTGGGACTTTGTGTTGTTTGTTAAGAGTTCCCCTGTGGTTCTCACTAGAAGCCTAAACACACCTGAGTATAGCTCATCCATCCATCCTATCTCCATCCTGGGGACTTCTTGTCCTCCCCTCACCCCTACCCCATTAAATTGTAAGTAACTATGGTGGGTTTTTTGTTTGTTTGTTTGTTTGTTTGCTTTTAGTTTTTAGAGACAGGGTTTCTCTGTTTAACAGTCCTGGATGTCCTGGAACTCACTTTGTAGACTATGCTGGCATCAAATTCACAGAGATCATCCTGCCTCTGCCTCCGGAGTGATGGGATTAAAGGTGTGCCCAGCAACTGTGGTTGATTTTTAAGGGGAAAGCTTTCAGGATCTTTTAAGTGAGGCATTATAACAGGTCTTTCCAGGTTGTTTGTCTATTTTTAGTGATGTCAGAGTCTTCCTTGGCAGCCTAGATTGGCCTCCAAAAAGATGCCTCTACCTCAGCCTCCCAAGAACTAGAATGATAGGCTTGTTTGCCACTCTCAGCTTGAGGGATCTTTCTTAGTAATTTGTGTATTTACAATAATGTGTGTGTACATGAGTGTGTGCATGAATGTGCACATGCATCATGTTTACACTCCAGAATATGTCCCTTGCTGTCAAAACCCAATTTGTATTCTTTCAGAAATTGTCATGTAGATGGGTTGTAGGTTGCTTCGCACTTCTCCCTGGCCCTTGGTTGTCTTCTCTGTGCTCTTGGTCTTTGTAGTGACCATCGCTAGTAGTACATTACCCTAGGTTACATTTTCATACAAGTTTAAAAAAATAAATATTGCTAGTCATGAGGGTGAAATGTCACCAAAATAATTGGGTGATTTCAGTGAACTATTAATGAGTGGTCGTATGTATACCTATATTGCTTAATTTTGTACTTTTTTTAATTATCTCAGGATACATAAAGCTAACATTCTTTTTCAGCTGGATCATTTGGTTAAAGGACTTTTCACAGAAGGTCATTAGAAGTGTCCATCAGAATATGCTGTTTCATTTCAAGATTTATTTTATTTTAATTTATGTGAGTATGTGTGTGTGTCTCTCTCTGTGTGTGTGAGTGTGTTTGTCTATGTGAGTGTGTCTGTGTGAGTGTGTGCCTGTGTGAATGTATGCCATGTAAGTGTGGGTACCCAGGTAGCCAGAAGAGGTGTAAATTCCCCCATAGCTAGAGTTCCCTCATAGCTGTGAATGGCCCAACATGAGCACTGGGAATTGAACCTGGGTCATTGGCAAGCAGTATACACTTTTGGGTTTAAAGGCCTGTGCCACCATGCTCAGCCAGGTTACACTCTTAACTGCTGAGGCCAACTTTCTAGTCCCACGGTTGACGTTTAATCTGGGCAGCTGTCATGATGTGCAACTAGGTTAAGGTGTGTATTCCATTGGCGCAGTTTCAACCAGTGCCTTACTCTGTAGGAAAGTACTTCTAAAACTTGCTGCAATGATTATGGGGCAGTCAAATGGCTTTTCAGTCCTGAGGACAGCCACAGTCTGTCACATGCCAGATTGTTTGTTTGTTGTTTGCTTCCCCCTATATTCTAGCAGCTCGACTATTGATCATTTTTCTTGATAGAAACCTCTTGGTTTTCATTTAATATTTTCTGTGAAAGTTAGTATCATAGTTCTAAGAATAGCAGACTCAGATATAAAGATGTATATACATTGGTAAGTGACCAAAGAATGTCAAATTGTAGAACTTTAAGAAAGTAGATGTCTCCAGGTGGTGGTGGCACATGGCTTTAATTCCAGGGAATCAGAGGCAGGCGGATCTCTGTGTGTTCGAGACCAAGCCTGGTCTACAGAGTGAGTTCCAGGACAGCTAGGGCAGACAGAGAAACCCTGTCTTGAAAAACCAGAAAAAGGAAAAAAAAAAGAAGAAAGTGTATGTCAGCCAGAGCCCCGCAGAAAGCCAGTCTCCTGCTTTGTGTGTACTCTGTTCTGAGATATCTATTGCTATGACTGTTTTTGACACACTCTTCAAACACAGGAAATGCTTTTGATGCTTATCTTCATGTGTGTTTGCTTGTGTACATGTAATCTTTTGCAGTGGGGTTGTGAGAAGGAAGGTGTTAAGTGTTACAATTCTTGAATAATAGCACTAAGCCCTGAGAACACTTCTTTCTTATGGTGGTGCCATGTGTACTCTTACGCACCCTCATCACAATAGGCTCAGGCTTAGAGGGGTTTGGGTTCTTATTGCTGGTGAGTTTTTATGGATGTGCACAGGAAAGTACCTTGTTCTCCTTCAGCTCTGTTCAGGTTTTATTCATTGTTTCGTTTTATATTTATTGGGTGTGGGTGTGGGCCTGTGTATGTGTGTACCACATGCATACCCAGTACCCATGAAGGTCAGAAAGAAGGCATCAGGTCTCTTGGAATTGGAGTCATAGAGCTATAGCCACCATGGGTGTGCTGGGAACTGAACCTGAGCCTCTGCAAGAGTAGCCACAGCTCTTAACCACTGCGATCTCTCCAGCTCCTCTGTTCACTTTTAAACTCTGTTATCAGATGGGTGCTTCACTTGCCTTCTAAACTGCCTGGGGACGGGGGAGGGGGTCTTTGACATCATCTTGGGTAGGTACTGACTCTCTCTTGTTCACCACAGACCACCTGGTGGCCCATGGGAGAATGGCAGAGAAGGAAGCTCGGCGGAAGTTCAAGCAGATTGTCACAGCTGTGTATTTTTGTCACTGTCGGAATATCGTTCATCGTGATTTAAAAGCTGAAAATTTGCTTCTGGATGCCAATCTGAATATCAAAATAGCAGGTGAGGTGTGTGCTGAATGTGTGTGGTGAAGACAGGATGGAGGAGCTCCTCAGTCAAGGTTCTTAAGGCAAGGGGTGAGAGCTTCTTGTTTAAAAGAAGCATGGTGAAAGTAGGGGCAATTTAGACTCTTAAAAAAATTAGAACATGAGCCAGGTGGTTGTGGCACATGCCTTTAATCCCAGCAACTTGGGAGACAGAGCAGGCAGACGGATCTCTGAGTTCAAAGCCAACGTATTCTGCAGAGTTAGTTGTGGGACATCCAAAACTACACAGAGAAACCCCACCTTGAAAAACAAACAACCTCCTCCCTGAAAAAATAAAATTAGAGTTGGCTACTAAACTCTGGTTTGTGCATGCTGAGGATACCACTGAGCTACACTCCCACCCCAGTAGTATTTTTGTTTGTAGTATTACACTGTATGTCCCTTATCTCCCAGAGGAAAACCAGAGTGTCTCATGCTTTAATAGCCTGAAAATTAGTAAACTTTCAAAGCACATTTAAAAAATAAAGTATTTGCAGGAACTCTCTAGGAAGAAAGGAAGAGGTAGTATTTCAAATTCTGTTACTTTACTGTGTAAGTCTTTTGTAACTAATGAAAAATAATTTTTTTGTAACCAGAAAGGAAAACTACTAAAATTATGTACTCAGCTTCTCTTGCGAAGGTTGATGTGTACCACCATGGATGTAGAGCATGCTTATTCTATAGGCCGTATTCTGCAAGAGCTTTGTAAGCTGGATCTTACAATGCCCCCAAAGCATAATATAATGTTTATTTAAAGCTGCTTTATCTCTTAAGATGTGAAAAGGTGGTTTAGGACCTATTGAGATTTTTCTCAGTATTTTCTCCTCCCACATATATAAATTCTTGCATCCAGATCTCACTTTAAATCCACTAAGGGTGCTCCTTAGCAAGTTTTAACCTCTGGTTTTCAGTCCAGCCTTTTGTTTCATATCCACTTGTCTGCCCGTCTAACTTCTCCACGTTTCTCTCTCAGTTGCTCACACTTGTTGCGCTGACCGACCAGCATTTGCCTGACAGATGCAATCGCATCTCCCACTGGTTTGAAGAGCAGGAGTGCACAGCGGCCATACATAGAAAAATGGGCATTTTTGTTGTTTGACTGTTTGTACGTATTACATTGTATGTCCCTTATCTCCCAGAGGAAAGCCAGAGTGTCTCATGCTGAAAACTGAAGTATTGTTAGAATTTAATCATCAGAAGAGCCAAGGACTCAAAAGCTGTTCTCAGATTTCCCGCGAAGAATTCAGATTTGTATCTTGTTCCAGGTCAAAGTACCCGAGCAAGCTGTGGCACTTCTGTCTCTTAGGCATAGACATACCTGTTCTGTTCCAATGTCACCTGTCTCTGTCCTTTTCTCGGACTGATAGTTGTGCTCTTGTTCAGAACTTCACATAGTTTGTCACTGTTGAGCCGGCCACGACATAGCTGGCAAGAATCAAAGGTTCTTTTTAGTGTAAGACTAAGCCAGGCACTCTCAATCATCCTGCCTCAGACTGTCAAGGACGCTATATATATATGCCTTTCTTTGTCTTTATGTCATTTGTGGCCATTCCAAACCCTCTTTTGTAATTACTTTATGTAGCTTCATTGAAATTAATTGTTGATAAAACCTACCAAAGCTTACAGAACTCAGATGAGTGATACATGGGAGACCAAGGCAGGAGGACCTTAAGTTTGAGGGCAGCCTGGGATGCATAGCAAGACTCGTCCTGAAACGACAAAGTGCAACAGGCTTACTGTCAGTGAAGCAATCAGCACAGACTCCATGGCTCCACGCACAATGGTTTTCTGGAAGTCAGTAGTTCAAAACATGCCTTTCAAGGCTAACATCTAGGTTTGAGCTGAGCAGGCCTGGGTCCCGGAGGACCTAAAGGGAAAACCCAGATTCTTGCCATTTTACCTTGTAGAGACAACCTGCCCTGTCTTCACGGCACTCACCCATCATGCTTCTGTTGCCGTGACTTTGGTCCTCCTAATTCGTCATACTGTAAGGAGTCCTTTCATTACATCAGGTCCTAATAGATGATCCAAGACCCACCTTTGAAGTTTGCAGCTATTAGTTTGGTCGTTTGCACACAAAGCTCCTTTTACCCTGTAATACAATGCATTCACAACTGTGAAGTTTAGGAACATAGATGTGTTTGGAGGACATGATTCAGGCCTTGTCATCCCCAGGGGCTTTGGATTATTACAATAGTTTAATACCCCTCTTTATTTTACTTTATAGTTTCATTCTGTATATTTGACCTAAGGTTAAGGTATGTTTGTTTGTTTTGTGTATTTTTTATGCTTCCTTGGTTTGTGATTCTCAGTTAGATCCACTCTGATTAAGTTATGGAAAATTCCTGTGTCATTTAGTTTTTCCATCAAGAAACTGAGACTAAAACCTGAGGTGAATGGTAACTGAAACTGGAAATTACTGAAATATTAGGGCAAGGTGATTTTAAATATTTTTTTAGAAAGTAAAACAAATTTGAGGCTTCGCAGTGAAAGTCTGTTGTTGAACACTACTGGGTGTTGGCAGCCAGCCTTACACAATCTCTCTCTGTATTTTAAAACATATACTTTGGCACAATTTTAAAGTTCATTTTAAGTATTTACAGTTTTAGTATTTGTTTTCAGAGCAAAACAAAGACTAAGTTGGGACTCTAGCTCCCGGTCTGCTACAGTGTTTAATGTTTTTCTTTAAGTGATTGATCTTGCATTCTTTCTTCTGCATGCCCTTATTATGTGGTTTCTCAGTCATTGCTTGGGCTTTTTTTTTTGCACATATATTAGAATTCTCCTTTGTACCTGCCACATCTTCCTTGAACTTAATAGATGACTGTGAGAAAAGACTTTGGTAGAAGCCCAGTAGAGCACGACTAAATGCAGAGTGAGTTAGATGCTTTTGATAGAATGTGATTGGTAAGAAATGAAATCAACTATAATCTTAAGAGATTAGAGCTACATTCTTTTCAGTGGTCATTTTTGATACCGTATTGGAAGCTCTAGGAGGAAGCCACTGTAGTTGAAAGACTTGTACAAGAGAGAAAATGAGTTGTCTGTTTTGGGGTGTATGTGTAAAGAGTCTTTTTATATAGCTCAGATTGGCCTCTCACTCAAGAGCCTCAGATTTCAGTCTCCTAGAAAGCTTATATCATAGGTATATGCCACCATCTCTACCTGGGGGAAAAACGCATTTGGTTCATTTTGTTAAGATGTTTTATTAGTCCTGGGGAGGGGTACACCTATAATCTTAACCACTAGGAAAGCTAAGGTAGGAGGATTTTGAGTTTGAGGCTAGCCTGGGCAACTTATTTAAGACCCTATCTCTAAAAATAAAAAAGGGTGGGAATTGTTGAGTTACAGAATGCTAATGTTGCATGAATTAAGTTCTGGGTTCAATCCTTGGTACCAACAAAAAAGGATCCCCAGTCTTTAGCAGGTCATCTTTAAACCATTTATGTTAAGGAGCAACTTAATTTGAAACTAATAAAATTCCAATTAAGAAATGTAAGAAATTAACATTTTTATGCCAATATCTAAGTGGTTTTGGTTTGAAAGCATTCTGGTGGGTCAGCTGCTCAAGGTACTTGCTGCCAAGTTTGATGACCCGAGTTCCATCCCCAGGACCCACATGGTGGAAGGAGGAAGCTGATCCTGGTAAGTTGTTCTCTGATCTCCACAAACATTACACATGTGTTGCCCACCCCAATAAAAAAGATAATTATAAAAGAAAAAATTTTGAGGCAGGTCTTGCTCTATGTAGATCAGACTGACCTTGAGCTCACAGAGATCTGCCTGCCTCAGCCTCTTGAGCAGTGCCATGCCTAACTACATATATACATATACACAGGCACAAATTTATACACACATATATGTATACACACACACACACACATTGGTTTTTTGAGACAGGATTTCTCTGTGTAGCCCTGGCTGTCCTGGAACTCAC